>PIJE02002162.1:0-12500 GCA_002895965.2 Coryphaenoides rupestris
GCGTCGTCGTGTCGATTGAAAGTTAATCGTAAATGTTGTCGTCAGCGCTGATTTCTCATTCACCAATGGAGTAAAAATCCTGAGCCTGTTATGAACGAGCAATAGAAACATTAAGTGTATTATGTGTGTGTGTGTTTACTCAAAGAAAACTGTATATGATGTACAAATTCACAGCCAGTAAGTCAGAGGATTTAATTCACATTCTCAAATTGTACTATAGCATGTATATATTTATCTGGTAGCTTCATAATATACAAAAAGTTAGAACAATCTAGCCATAAAGAGGAAATTAATTTTGTTTTACAAGCAACAAGGCCCATCTATCAAAATAGACTGAACATTAATCTATACAATATAATACAATGGAAAGTGAAATACCGGAGCAAACAAAAGTGTTTTTTTTGTAATAGCGACGTCTTTGTTGAAAGGAAACGTAAAAGCTGCCGTGTACAGAATGTCTTTACATTCATCATTAGGACAGATCGTCTTCTGTTGTAAACCACAGGTGAGATAATACTGTTTTCTCTGACATTCTGTATTAGTCGTTCATGATTCATCTGTTTGAATGCAAATCAATTGTTGTTGCAGTGAGGAAACAATGTGGGAATATCGTGAATAACTCCAAATATTTGGAATCTCTCCGGAGCGAGTGTGTTCGTTACGTGTGGATCTGTGTCGACGTTATTAAGACTTTCGGACCGTCTAGAAATATTGTAAACATTGGAGCTTTCTCTACTTTGGTAGAACTACGAATACAACTGGTGGTTGATGGAGTCTTTGTCTGAGATGGCGGACGGACTTAAAGAGTGCAGTCTTGACCAGAGGCCACCCGCTGAGCGCCGTGCACCTTTAAGCTTCTCTGCCTTTCATCAACAGTCTGATTCGTGAGACATGGGCAGTTGGCTCTCTGTAATATGAGGATGCTTACATCTCCACGGTGAAAAGAAATAGGAAAGAAGTGGCGGCGAGAGGGTAAAAGAAGGGGTCTACACGAGCGGAGATGAGAGTAACATGCGTTCTGATTGGTTAAAAATAAGACATGGCATTCTGGAGAGAGCGCTTCCTCTAACACCACTCCGTTGGCATCATCCGGACCGTTCTCTTATTTTGTTTACAGCAAATACGGAAACCATTTCTGTACAATTGATATTATTGAAATATACTGTAGGAAGGTAGTAAATTAATGTTTTGTGGTTCACATAGTTTCTCCAAGAAAAATATTGACGTTTCAGTAGACACATATTCTTCATATAGTATTCTCAAAAGTACACAACAGCAAATTCCACTGTCACAGGACTTGGGCATGCATTACCCAAAAACCTAGAATCCTTTGCAACAAATATGTTCTCAATTTGCAATATATTTTATCCTTACTAAGTAAAAGGTTTCCCCATTAATGTTGTAATTAGTATGATAAGTCAAATATTAATCCTCCTCACAATCAAAATCGAATGTGATGCACACAAATGAGTATACGATGTGGAAGTATCCATTGAAATATTGGTCACACAAAGTCTTAATGCTCTTCTCAGCATCTGTGGTGTGCACTCAGAAAGGTTACGACTTATGCTGCGCGGAAACTCCTTTCCAGTAATCTAAAATATCATGTAAGTCCTCGTCTTTCGCAAACTGCACTTTCTTGCGCAGCGCGTGCCCGGCGGCCATGTATTCGTCATCCTTGTGCCGTTTTCGGTGGAGCTTAAATCGCTCCCAGATACTATGGGAGGGTTTGCAGTAGTACTCCGGACTAGAGGAGTAGCTCAAGTTGTGGTACTGCGAGGAGAGCTGGGAGTAGGCTAAGTCTCTGTTGCGAGCGTGAGTGAGCGGCTCCAGGATGGAGGACTTGTGGCCCTCGGGTCCGTCCAGCTCCTCGATCTGGGGGTCGGGGTAGGAGTGGCGGTGGTCCTGGTACTGGCGCATCTTCTCCGCCTCGGCCCGCAGGATGGCGGCGGCGGGCGTCACAGTGAGGATGGTCTCTCCCGTCGGGGAGGTCTTCTCTATGTACTTGGACTCCGAGCGGTAGGGCCTGGGGCTCCGCATGGGCCCCCCTGTGGCGGTGCTGGGCCTCTTCGGGGACACGTCGGAGGTGCGGTGTCTCTGCAGGGAGTGGTGGTAGCTGTCGTTGTACGCCGGGGACAGGAGTCCGGATTTATTCTGGGGATGTTCTGATAGTAGTACCAGCTGAGGTTCTGCATTGGACACCGCTCCGGAGTGCATCCCCTGGAAAGAGGTGGATTCTGACTTGAGAGCGTCTATGCAGTTGTTGATGATCTGATTGACCTTATCCACCTCTTTCGCAATGGTAGTAAATTCTGCAGCAGACGGACCCGTGGCTGTTGCCGGGCATTCCCATATCACATCCCTTGCATTCGTGGTGGCGTCGCGCTTCGCACCTCCATTGTAATTCCCCCCGTTGGCCAATCTTCGGCATTGTCGCGTCTATCTCTTGGAACTTGTATTGCTCCATCTCAACTTCCGGGCTGCGATGTTACTGCATGCGGCCCATGTTGGGCTCGCCGGCCATTATTTGCTTCTGGGACATGCGCGGTTATGGTTTCCCCCTTCCAGGTCCTGGTCCGTACTTGAGCTCCATGCAAGTTCTTCTTCAGGCTCTTCCGTTTTCTTGTGCTTGTCGTCGAGCTTGAACGCTTGTTCCTACAAGCAGTAGTAGACCACCCCCAACACGAATGATCATGCTGAAGAGGCACCCCAGAATGGTCATGATGTAGTGGGTGCGGCCGCGTTGCTCACCTCTCTGTCCTTTGCCGTGCCACGGCCTGTGGTGATTTTCAGACAGGTGTGGTTGAACCGGAGGGAGTTCCGTATGGACGCGACGCAGTACGTGTAGTCTGTGTGGGGTTTCAGGTTCTTGAGCTCGATGTCCTCCTTGATGTCCTTCAGGTTTTGTATGTCGGTTGAAGAAGCTGTTGTTGTACTGCACCAGGATGTACATCTTCTTGTAGGGGTGGGGGATCTGCACACTGATGTGGCCGCCCGTGTCCGTCACCTGGGTCAGCTTCATCTGGGGGTTGACCTCCACGTCGTTGTTGGGTTGTACGTCGCTGGTGGTTGGTGACGACGTCGTCCGGCTCCGTCCCGAGTAGCAGTCGTCCAGCAGACAGGGGGTGGTGTCCGGTGGAGGCGTGGTGAGCTCCGGGGGGGACGGGGATGTACGGGGTCACGTAGTCGTCTGTGCACACGGTGGTGAGCATGACAGAGCGTTCCGGTACGTGGGGTCGTTGGGCAGCGTGCTCAGAAGGCTGTAGCCGGACACGCCTTGCGGGGAGTCGCACACCATCCGCTCGTTCGTCCTGTTGGGGAAGACCGAGAGCCACTTCACGAAGCCGAGCAACTCGCAGGAACAGTTGAACGGGTTGGTGTACAGCTCACAGGTCGAGAGCTTGCTCAGGTTGGCGAAGGTGGACCCGTCCAGCTGCTGGATGCGGTTCATGGAGAGGTCGATGTTCTCGATGTTGGGGCATTCCCAAAAGGCATTGTGTGTCACGGTCTCAATCAGGTTGGCCTGGAGGTAGAGGTACTGCAGCTTGCCCAACCCCCGGAGAATCCCCTCCGTCAGGTTCCGCATCTTGTTGAAGCCCAGCTGGAGGACTTGGAGGTTGAATTGGGCGGAAAAAGCCCCGTCTTCTATGTAGGAGATCTCATTCTTGGTCAGATTCAGGTAGGTCAAGTTGGCGAAGCGGCTCAGGGCAGAGTACTGGATGCTTTTGATCTTGTTTTCATTGAGACGAAGGTCCACGATGGTACTGTTGATATGTTGAGGGACGGCCTCGTAAGGAGGTTGGTTTTGGCTACAGATCGCCAGCCACACAAAGCCCTTCTCGCCCTCGATTAACCAGCAGTCTCCATTGACTTTGCCGACATGAGTAACGTACACAATAGCCACAGACCACCACAGAAAGGCACTCATCACCACGCCCACACTGCGGGCCATTGGTGCTTCTCAGAGAGCTGCACGGCGTCCAAAATAGCACGAGAGTGGAGGACAACGTGAGGGTCCAACAACACAGTTTGAACAGACGCAGGCGAATAGTCAGCCGGATGCTAACCTGCGCTCAGTGCCAGAAGCAACCCGGTGTTGTTGTTGCCGTGTCCTCACGTACCGGAGCGTTGCAACAAAGGGCTGCGAGTTGTCCTTTATTAGGTGTTCCATTCAGTGGGTTTCGCCCCGCGTGTCAGCGTTCAAGGTGAAGGCTCGTCGGGGGACGAAGCGTCGTCTCGCAGGCGGTCTCTCAGGTGGGCTTGTCTTTCTGCTCTGAGCGGCGACCATCGTTAAGTTGTCTGCATCATGGCGCCGGTGCGAAGCCGTCTGCCCTCTCGTCGTCGGTCTCTGTCTCGTCTTCACGGGCGGCGGCCTGCAAAGGCAGAGAGAAGAAGAAGAACATGTTGTTGATATTCTGCCGTTTGAAATCTTTAGTCGCGATCGCGTTTGCGTTTCCCAGCTTAGCGTACAAATATGGGTCGGCTCCGCTTACATACCTGCCAATTGGTTCATTAGTATTTAACAGGTTGAGCGAACGGTGCCAACTGTTTGGAATCAGCTTTACATCAACAACACATAAACCACTAATATGTCGTTTAATGGCTGCTTCTGCTTCTGTTCTGTCTATAAATGATAAAGAATAATATTCAGGCTTTCCCCCTCAGTGGAATTAGATCCGTATTCAGAAGTGATGTGATTTCAAGTGAGATTTGTACCTTCGGTGTTGGCAACCGCGTGATTAAATTGCACGTCTGTGCTTTAGCTTCCTGACTTGCTGTATAGACATAGGAAGGAGGGAATGTGTTGTTGTTGGACTGTGGGCTTGGTGTGTACAGACAGGCTGAGCAATAAGTCTACAAACTATAGCGACGGTCTTGTCACATCCTCCTCACTTTTCTTTTGCTGTTGCTGCTTGTGTGACTGTTCTCCTGTAACTTTAAATTGCCTTTCAAATCAAATGCAAGGATTGAGAGAACCGCGCGCAATTACAGCTTTGCAGCCGAGTCTTTGAGAAGTGAGCAAATAGCCGCGCGGCTTCATAACATTGTGAGAGTTATATATCTCCGGTGTACAATATTTATGAATGTATAATACAACTCTAACAGGGCGTGACTGAAAGGTTTGCGATGGTTTTGAAAATGCGAAAAGTGTATTAGTTCCGTCGAAGGTTGAAAACTCGATATGACTTACAGGCTTATAGAACATGTAAGACACGCATGTAAGACCCGGTCAGACATGTGGATATTGGGGGGCCCTCACGGCATGATCGGGGGGCGGGGCTTCTAACGACCAGGGCCCCGGCTTGTCTCACCACACTGTGCAGACCACAAGACTCTTAACAGCCACCATCACAACATATCCCACAGATGACCAGAGAGGCCCCAGCTTCACAGCAACGGCTTAAAAAGTCAATAATTGAAAAGCTTAAAAATCTTTGAAGCCCCCACATTTACGGCTTAAGTCATTGACCGTCCTACTTTGGGAAATGTTGTTTACGTGGGTCGTTGAGCTGAGACTTTAAATTATCGGAGATTAAAATCATTTCCGAGGAAGGTGTTGTTTTGTTTTTCTGCAAGTAGTTTGTTTAGTAGGATTTGTAAGCTACCATTACACCAGTAGGGGTAATGGAAGTGTGCGAGAATAAATAGGCGGTGCCGCACTGGTAATCATAGAGGGTGTTTTTTGCTGAATTATTAAACCCAGTGGTGTTACTGTGTGACCTCCCACTGCTCCCAGTAATGTCCCCATTCCAGCCACGGATCAAGAAGTGTTTGAAGCATTGTGGGGCTGCGGCGCACACAGGGGGCTGAGGCGGAGTGTGTTTTGTGGAAGTTGAGGAAAAACGTCCAGAGAAGAAAATATAAAAAAATACAGAACATAAGAACAATCAAAGCCGAGGGAACAAAATGCAGGTGAGAGTTTATGTTGGCAGCCGTAATACACTTGAACCTGGCGCCCCACCAGACATCGGGGTCCGGGTTTATTCCTGCGGTCAGTTGACCTTTTGGCGGGAAAAAAAAGAAGCAGTTTATCAAACATTCACAATGACACGAGTACCCTGGCCGGGCCGTCAGCGCGGGATCTGTTCTGTTTTGTGCACGCCGGACATGGAGAGGCGATGTTGTAAATAAAACTCATGACGGCGGTTGATAGACCGATGACATTAAAGCGAATCAAATGTCACCTCCTGCTGCCGTCACGCAAACGGCGGATTCACGCGTCCGTTTGCGCCGGCGGCCGACGCTGGCAGCCGCAGCCGCCGCCGCCACAGCCGCCGCCGCCGCTGCCGCTGCCGCCGCCGCTGCCACCACCGCCGCCGCCACGCTGTTTCGTAAGCTCGGAAATAAATACTTTATTAAACAGCCGTCTGTCTGCCAATATTTTACTCCTTTTTGAATACCTCTAGGCTGGACTTTTTTAAATAAAGTGATATATACAAAGATGAAGATAGCGGGAGAGAAAACCAAAATGAAAGCAATAATACCATATGGAAGACGGCGCGATAAAAACGCCAATGGCGGTCATTACAAACAACAACAACAACAACGACGACAACAACAACACAAAAGAGCATTCGGCGCGTGGCGGGAGTGAAGGAAAATAAATAAATAAAATACGAGCGGTTCCGAGGTCCCGGGGAGAGGAAAGCGGTTCCGAATCCAATGTTCCATGAAATTAATATGAAAAACACGCCGCGCACGCCGCGGAATATTTGCCAAAGCCAAAGACCTCTTTTGCCGGGAAACAGGGGGGCGTCGGTTTATTATCCCCGCGGCCCCGCCGTCCCACCTCACCAAAACCCTGCCAGTCTCTGACCTTTCCAGTAAATACCGCCTGGTGTGTACTCCGAACTCAGCAGACCCAGACTTGTCTTTGCTCGCCGCTCCACTACTGCCACGGTGTGTGTGTGTGTGTGTGTGTGTGTGTGTGTGTGTGTGTGTGTGTGTGTGTGTGAACGGCAGGTCTGTGCTGTTCCAGGAGTTAGGGACCCCCCCCCCCCCCCCCACCCACTATGACTGACTCCAATGAAGCTTTCCAGCTGATTCACAACCCGCCCACCGCCCCCCCCCCCCCCCCCCCCCAACCCACCGAGACACGGTGGGTGGGGGGGCGTGTGTGTGTGTGTGTGTGTGGGTACCTTTCTTCATTTATTTTAGCTTCTTGTCTTCCCTTCTTCCCTCATGACGGGTAAACACCAACACACAAGGGGGTTGTATTAATTACTACCAGATTTGCCTGGGAGCTCTTTATCTCTCCCTTCAGTTTTAAACATGAGTTTTTTTCTTCTTCTTCTTCTTCTTCTTCTTCTACTCTTTGACGGGTCGGACGGCGGTGCGTTCCGGCGGCGGCAACACGTAACACGCAACACACACACACACACACACACCCTGGAGCAACTCGCTATCAGAGAACGAGGACAACAACAAAATAAACAGTTCAGGGGGAGAGGGAGGGAGGGCGGAGCCAAGCTATTCAAACGCGTATTTTTAGCGTGTGTGTTTCACGCGTGAGCAGATCGCGTATATATATATATATATATATATATATATATATATATACACAGTATAGTATACTCTCTGCTTGAGCACCCAAGGCGGCGGCAACGACAGCGGGCAGCCATCATGTGTGTGTGTGTTGTCTCTGTGTGTTGGGTCTCTTATGTTAAAAGCTTAGGTTTCTGCTCACCACCTCCGCGGGCCCCCGGTGGTCGGCTCGCTCTCTAATGGCTGCAATCTGTATGGCCCAGCGTTAGCCGCGGCTAGCCCTGAGTGCTAGAGCGCTAGTGCATGCACCCCTGGGCGTCCACTCTCTCTATCACACACACACACACACACACACAAGCAGCCGTTCCGTACGCACGCACATATGCTCTCTCTCTCTCTCTCTCTCTCTCTCTCTCTCTCTCTCTCTCCCTCTCTCGCTCTCTCTCTCTCTCTCTGTGCTGTGTAATGATGGCTTCTCCCCCCTTTGTTACTCCTGGAAACAACCCTTTGAAAACTTGTGTGCGTGCATATGTGTATATGTGTGTGTGTGTGTGTGTGCACATGTGCGTGTGCATTTGTGTGTGGGTGTGCGTCCATGCATGTGTGTGTGTGTGTGTGTGTGTGTGTGTGTGTGTGTGTGGTGTGTGTGTGCGTGCGTGTGTGTGTGTGCGTGCCTGCGTGCGTGCGTGGGGGGGGGGGCTTGGCTCTTGAAGACTGATTAAAGGATATCTCTGCTGACTATTTTGTTTTCTCTTGGGGGGGGGGGGGGGGGTTATGTGTACTCTTGGGTATTCTCAGAGTACCTCAGCGAATCGATGAAATGAAATAAATAAAGTAGAGCGTGTATACAGTACATCAGTCCACATCAGAGGGCTCCGGAAATAATTATGGAAAGAGGTTTCTGTTATAATGAAGAAAGCCAAACACACTCGGACATAATGTGGAAGCTATAGTTCATCAGTTTTAACTTGTCTTGACTAAAGAACTGTCTTGAGGTGGACTCATCTGTAGCCCCACAGAGAACTACATTTACATTTACATTGGTGGGTGGGGTGGTGGTGGTGGGTGGTGGTGGTGGTGTGGGTGGGGTGGTGGTGTGTGGGTGGTGGGTGGTGGTGGTGGTGGGTGGGTGGTGGTGGTGGTGGGTGGTGGTGGGTGGTGGTGGTGTGTGGTGGTGGGTGGGTGTGGTGTGGTGGGTGGTGTGGTGGGGTGGTGGTGGTGTGGTGGTGGGTGCTTCTGCATCGCCCTGACTGCACCCTGACTTACAAAAAGTACATTTGTTGAAGGAGACGGCAATACATCGCTGTGGTGCATGAAGATAAGAATAGAGGAGGTCTCAAGCGTTCGTAGTTGCGAGGTTAACAGAACGAGTTCCGAAATTGCGAGGTTGAAATTTGTCAGATAGGTTGTTCTTTGGAAACGAGTCAACTCTCTATGACTCCCACCACCCCCCCGATAGCTCGGCGAGATCCGGGCCTCGCTGTTCACCTGACCGCCACCGTGGTTCCGTCAGGCACCCGGTTCCGTTGTCACGTGTTCTCCATTGTGTCCCCGAGTCTGTTTGAGAACGAACGAACGAACGATCGATTGTGTTCCAGAATCCTGCGCTAACCTCCACATCCACAAAAGAGTTGCTGGCAGAGTTTGTGGACACCATGCGATGCAAACTTCTGTACTTTTGGTACTTTCAGTCGTCTATTTGACATTCACAAAGTTGCTCTTAGACAAGAGACACACACACACACACACACACACACACACACACACACACACACACACACACACACACACACACACACACACACACACACACACACACACACACACACACACACACATTCTGGAGTTCACGTCTCCTGTCCTGGGTGTTTGCTGTGTTCTGCTGTGTGACAACAGTGAAGGTGCCCCACCCACCCACCCACACACACACACACACACACACACACACACACACACACACACACACACACACACACACACACACACACACACACCACACACACACACCACCACACACACACACACACACACACACACACAACCCACCCACCACCACCACACACACACACACACACACACACACACACACACACACACACACACACGCTCTACCTCCGAGGACTTCTGCTCATCCATACCAATGACTGCCCTTTATTTGACAACATTGGAAATGCATGCGTTTCTCGCTAGGAGAAGAAGAACGGAAAGGGGTGTGGGGAGAGAGGGAGAGAGAGAGAGAGAGAGAAAGAACGAGGGAGAGGGAGACAGAGAGTCAGACGGAAGGAGAGAGAGAGAGAGAGAGAGAGAGAGAGAGAGAGAGAGAGGGAGAGAGAGAGATGGCCAACCAGAAGTGACTGAATCAATTGAGTTGAAATGAAAGCTACTTCTCCTGAGGAAGAAAACATGGCTCTCATTGAACTGCTATGAATTGCAATTGCTTTGGAAGGTGGAGGGAGGAGGAGGAGGAGGAGGGTGGAGAGAAAAGGGAGGAGGGAGGAGGTGGAGGGAGGAAGAGGAGGAGATGGCGAGCGGAAAGAGGAGGTGATGGAGGGAGGAAGGAGGTGTAGGAGGGTGGAGAGAAGTGGGCGGCGGTGGAGGTGGAGGAGGGAAGGAGGGGAGGGAGGCGGTGGAGGGAGGAAGAGGAGGAGACGGCGGATGGAAAGAGGAGAGAAAAGGACGGGGGGAGGAGGTGGAGGGAGGAGGAGGAGGAGGGTGGAGAGAAAAGGGAGGAGGTGGAGGGAGGAAGAGGAGGCGATGGTGGGAGGAAGGAGGTGTAGGAGGGTGGAGAGAAGACGGTGGGGGTGGAGGTGGAGGGAGGAAGAGGAGGAGACGGCGGGCGGAAAGCGGAGGATGTGGAGGGAGGAAGAGGAGCAGGTGGCGGGAGGAAGGAGGTGTAGGAGGGTGGAGAGAAAAGGGAGGAGGGAGGAAGAGGAGGAGGTTGGAGAGACGAGGGAGCAGAGAAGAGGGAGGAGGTGGAGGGAGGAAGAGGAGGAGGTTGGAGAGACGAGGAGGGAGGAGGAGGGAGGAGGTAGAGGGAGTAAGAGGGGGAGGCGGGGGGAGAGGGGGATATGTGTTTATGTCTGTGGAGGACGTTAAACTCATGCATTAATTACCGGTGGAGTATAAGCGGGAAACAGGACTTATTATTTTTACATTAAGGGTTTCTTTGTCGTCTCGCTCAAAGGGTTTTTCTACTTTACTTTTACAAAACTTTTGTGTGGATCCTGTGATGTCGCTGGTGGACTGGTGAGGCCCTGTTTCAGTCAAAGGAAGCCCATGTGGGCAGGAACGCTCCGACGCAGAACACACAATTCGAGATATTTTACTCCGACTTCACGGTAAATGGATTGCATTTATATCTCGCTTTACAGTATCGCCTCACATTCACCCACCGACGGCGGCGGCGGCGACCATGCAAGGTAACGACCAACACGTCAGGAGCAGTTAGGGTTTAGGTGGCGTCTTGCTCAGGGACACCTCGACAGGCGGAGCCCGGGGATCGAACCGGCGGCCTTCCTGTTGCCAGACAACCGCTCTCATACCTCCTGAGCTACCGCCGCCCCTACGTGGCACTGAAAAATTCCCTTGATGATGGCAACCGTTTGCCTGAGAGGATTGAGCAGTCAGCCATTAACTCCCCATCTCCATGTGATCATGTGATTCATTCTGCATTCCTGTAGCCAGGAATCGGAGCCTACTGGCAGGATTCAGACTTAAACACATCAGCAAGCCCTCAGTAATATACAGTACAGGTAGGTGTTCCCTCCACGGACCACGACATGGAGCGTGGAGCTATCGGTGGAGATGTTTTGCCAGGCGATCATAAAAGGTCTGTTATGCGCAACACCACCCGTCTCTCCAACTACAACCTATTCTGTGATAAGTTAGAGTCGTGGGTCCCTCTCAGTGCAGCAGCGATATGCTTCCGTACAGGTACAGGTATATAGAAAATAATACCGAGATTTCATGACAAAAATGGTCGTTCATTTATGTCAAGTGAACTGGGAATGTCCTCAGCAAGATGGGTGTTTGCGTACGACTCCGACAACATTCAACCTCTCCGCCACCGACGATAAATCTGTGGGGTTCTGTCTTATCGTTTATTATCATCACGGGTTGTTCCAAAATCGCTTGCCTTGACCAGGAAGTCTCTCTGTTTCTGATTGTAACTTTAATAAGATTCAAGATTGAAGAAGTTTAATTGTCACATACGAGACGTGCAGTGAAATGAAAAAGCGGCGATGCAGCGAAATGTGCAATAGAGCAACGGAATTATCACAAATATCACAATTGAATGGAAAGAATCAGAGTATCCACACTATTTAGTCTTTACAGCAGAAACGAGCATGGAATGAGAAATATGACCAAATGAGCAAATGCACAGGAAGGCGTACAAACAACCAATCATCTCTGAGACCAATCATCCAATCACTACAGTGAGTCCAGCGCACGCCGTCCTCCGTTACCGCACGCGTTCATGAATACAAAAGATGTTCCACGTTCATTATCGCCCAACTCTGAATAATATCTCCGGGAGGAGGATTGATCTGACTCTAAAAAAAAAAAAAGAAAAAAAGCGAGAACATTATTCTGGAGCGCTACTCGGCGGAGAGGGAGTGGGATCGATGGGCGGCGCTCGGCTACACGTCTGCACGTCTGCACGTCTGCACGTCTGCACGTCTGCACGTCTGCACGTCCAACTGAAAAGTTTTTAGTTCCCCCTCCGCCGCCGCCCCCTCCGCCGCCGCGCCGCCGCCGCCGCCGCCCCCCCGCCGCCGCCGCCGCCGCCGCCGCCCCGCTCTCTCTGCTGCAGAGTATTAGTATTCTACGCCGGTGTCATCATCACACTTTGTGAAACTTAAAACGACTTACTGGCCTCGGTGTCTCTTTGTAAATTCTATCACTATCACTCTCGATTGTTCTCGAGGGAATGAAGTGGACTTTAAAAGGCTCGTGACCCGCAGCGCTGCGGTGTAGACGGCAGCGGGAGAAAAAAAACAAGAAAAAAGAAAATC
>PIJE02002162.1:17500-30000 GCA_002895965.2 Coryphaenoides rupestris
ACTTTATTCTTCTGCTCCCTACAAACTTAAGACAAATATTGTATACTATTGTTTTTACTCCATTAAAATGTGTCTGATAGCTTTGGTTGGTAGTTACTTTACAGATAATAGATATTATTCTCGCCACTAAGGCTTTATGGGTCCCTGGGGGGAAATTCACAAGCCAGAAGTATGTAAAGTTATTATATAAAATCTAAATAATTAAAATGACCTCCGCATTTTACCAGCTGCAACAGTTGAACACATGAATGCATCAATAATTATAATCCACGACTTCTACTTTGGCTTTATTATTTAGCAGTTTTATTCAACACGGGACTTTTACTTGTAACAGAGTATTTCTACAGTTGTGGTATGACTACTTTTACGCTTTAACATAAAATATCGCAATACTTCTTCCACCATCCCTGTACCACTGGGTTGAGGTTTAGGATTCTGGCATTAAAGGACTTTCTGGCAAAATCCTACGAAGGCAAACTTCCTCCCGGCGGCTGTGTGTTTGTGTGTGTGTGTGTGTGTGTGTGTGTGTGTGTGTGTGTGTGTGGTGTGTGTGTGTGGTGTGTGTGTGTGTGTGTGCCTGGCCTACACAGCTGTGGGGAGAAAAAAAACACAACAAAAATGAAAAGAATATGATTATTGGCGTTATTGAATTCACTCCCCGAGCTTATTTCACTGGTGGTGCGAGGAGGGGTCAATTGGTGAGCGCCACGTCTCCACGAGGTTAATGGGATATGGAGGAGGAGAGGAGGAGGAGGAGGAGGAGGAGGAGGAGGAGGAGGAAGAGGAAGGGAAGACTCCGAGTGAGTTATCATCGTCAGAAAGAAAGAACGAGAGAAAGGAAAAAAAAGGAAGAATCACCAGTCTCGCTTATATAGGGTCCCGGCGTGTCTTATCATCATTGTGTGTGTCTGTGTGTGTGTGTTGTGTGTGTGTGTGTGTGTGTGTGTGTGTGTTGGGGGGGGGGGGGGGGTCATTAGAATGTTCGAACGCAATAAATGGGTTGACAGCTGCCTGTCAAAAAACACGGGTTGCTCGTCTTAACCGACGCTCTAATTTCCCCCGTGATTGCTTTTCTCTTCGCTAATTCCCCCCCCCCCCCCCCCACCCCCACACACACACACACACACACACACACACACACACACACACTTCCCCACCCAATTCCCTGCCTGACTGCGTGACTTTCTATGAGCGGAATAACAAGATATAGGGAAGGGGAAGAAATACAAAAGACGACACGCCGCACACTTTGGTCGGGGAAACAATGGCTTCATTATGTGGCGCCTGACCCTTCACCTCACGCTAACAACGGGCCACAGATACAGCATACTATGGTATACTATGTACTATAGGCCCACTATATGCCATATACTATAGCGTGTTCTACACTATGTCACAATGATGAACTTTCTGTTTAATGTTCAATCTTAGGCACCAATTTCACAAAGCATATTCCTCATTTGCAAAAACTACGGTAATAAAGCTACGCTGCTGTTCTTGATTCTGATTAGTGATCATACTATATGATCCTATAGTATATGCTTATACTAATTATATACTTATTGTATATGCCTGATATACCTAATATATGATGTGTTGATAAACGGTATCATGTACCTTATGGCAAGATGGGCTATATGATGAATACCATATCCTACATACTATATGATGTGTACTACGTATGCTACATCCTATGTGCGACCCAAGGCCATCCACATGCGTTCACATTAAATTCAAGGTGGTCGCTTTTATCCAAAGTGACTCACAAAGAGTACATTTGTTGAAAGAGAGACAGCAATATATCACTGTGGTACATAAAGATAAGAATAGAGAAAGGTTTCAAGCGTTCATAGTTACAAGGTTAATAGAACAAGTTTCATAATTGCTGGGCTGCCTGCATACTAGCCGGGTTAAGAGCAGAAGAGCCATTCTGAGTGCATGATCCATCGGGGTCATCACAAGGTGTTTCTGTCGACACCTGCGACTAATACACTAATAAGTTTTGCCGTCTCTACGTTGTCCTGTGGTCCCGTAGCCGTCCGAGGGCCCTCGCCCGGAATCTGGGGCGATTAAAATAACGCGGACACTTAAGTGGTCCGGTCATTACGCTAACCATGAGTTTGATGAGGTCATTTTGTTTCAATGGTGTTTTTGGATCATCTGATCCGCGGATAAATAATTGAACGCCAGAGGCGAGATTGGACGGGAGGCTCACAATGATCGTTATTAATTAGGAGGTAAAAAGGTCATTAAAGCCAGTTTAAAAATGGATGATCCCCGAGCAGACAATGTGGTGTGTGTGGTGTGTGTGGTGTGTTGTGTGTGTGTGTGTGTGTGTGTGTGTGTGGGTGTGTGTGTGTGGGTGGTGTGTGTTGTGGGTGTGGGTGTGTGTGTTATGTCAGGCCTGGAAAAAGATGGCACCGTAAACCACCATTGATCGATTGATTATTATTGATTTCATGGTCGAATAAATGGTATGAGGGCAGAAAACGTCTACTTGGCCGGTGGTGGAAAGTAACCAAATACATTTACTCAAGTCTTGTACTTTAACGTCCACTTCGTCTGTCCGTCTCGTATGGACGATGATGATGATAATGATGATGATGACAATGATTCATATTCATATTCAAATTCATATTATTATAATTATTATAATTATTATTTGAAGTAGTAGCAGTAGGAGTATGAACTGCGGCAGGAATAAATGAACAAACGTCACTTAAAGGTCCCCTATTATACCACCAGGTGTGAGTGTGATTAGCCATTGCAAGCCATTTCACAATTGCCATGTAACCACCGTCTAGTGACATCACAAGTGGGAATGTCCTCCTACTAGATGTATGCTGTCTAGATCAGCTTACCTGTCGGTGCAGTCCACTGGGTAGGCTGGGTAGACTGATCTAGTAATCACACATCGAGGTGGACATTCCCACTTGTGATGTCACTAGACGGTAGTCACATGGCAATTGTGAAACGGCTTGCAATGGTGAATCACACTCACACCTGGTGGTGTAATGTGTCCCCTTTAAAGAAGACTAAGACTAATTATGTCCAACATGTGAAGAAGTGGTCAAAACTTAACTATGTCTCAACCCACAGAGCTCTGAATGCACTTAGAGCTCCAGCAGGCTGCAGTTCACCTACTGGCCAAAGGGGGTCAGTAATGAGAAGGAATCTGTGATTCTTACATAAAGTACCTTTAAAGGGCTTTGTATCATCTCCATGTGGGCAGTATTATAAATGAACAATGTTTACCCTTCCTCCATGTTGCCTGCACCCACATCTCCCCGATACTTTTGTCCGGCGTTAATGAGTTAATGACAAAGGAGTTGGCGGGTAAGATGGCGGGTAAGATGTAGCGTCCGCGCTGCTTACCGCAGGGTGTTTATCACACTATATCCCTTAATGTGGACAGATAGAGATTGACGATTGGCAAAGTTATAGCCTCTAATGTGCATCTACATGACCTTTTGTAGAACGGCAGCAATGTTGTCTGCACAACAACGGATAGTACGGTGAATCTGAATTCAAATAGGAATGTCCAGCGGGTTATGGTGACGGTATATTAAAAGGGCTTTCTTATACGTCACCTGAAGTTTCATTGAGAAGAGGAAATCTATACGGAGGCGGGAATAATGTGATGTACCAGAGGACCCTAATCATTTAATTAATCAACGCTCACGGCCACACACATCTGATACGGGATGTAGAACGTGTGTTTGAAGTGAGTGGTCTCTCTATCATGCTATGACTGAAATACATCATAAAAAAAAAGATTAAACAATACGCTTGATGTCTGAAGCCTTGAATCCATACGCTTTGGAATGCCGCGGTAATCCTTTGGATAAAAAAATGAATGCATTACTATGTATTACAGGCAGTCGCTCAGGAGGTGAGAACGGTGGCTTCACTGTTCAGAATGGCCCTGTGTTGTGATGTACACACGCGACGAATAAAACACTTTGACTTTCACTTGACTTTGATGAAGTGGAATCCACAGATTGGGTTTGAAAAAAACAAAAAAAACAAAATGTATGGACTGATGACAGATCTAAATCTGTAAATGCATGACTGGCGTGTTGGTCACTCGGACCCTGGAGGAATATACGAGTTCCTCTGCACTTTGTATTCACAAGCGGTTTATTGCGTGCGACAGGTGTACTATAATCCTGCTGTGCTATACCAGGACTGCTGCTGTGTGCTGACTTAACAAAAGACACAGCTATCTATTGTGTGTTGTGTGTGTGTGTGTGTGTGGTGTGTGTGCTGTGGTGTGCTGCTTGTGCGCGTGTGTTTGTGCGCGTTGTTGTGTGTGTGTGCGCCTGCGTGTGCAGTGTGTGTGCGTGTTGTGTGTGTTGTACGTGTGGAGTGTGTGTGTGTGTGTGTACGTGGTGCATTCGTGTGTGTGCGTTGGTGTGCGTGTGTGTGTGTGTGTGTGTGGTTGGTGTTGTGTGTGTGTGTGTGTGTGTGTGTGTGTGTGTGTGTGTGTGTGTGTGTGTGTGTGTGTGTGTGTGTGTGTGTGTGTGTGTACGTGTGTAGTGTGTGTGTGTGTGTGTGCGCGTGTGTGTGTGTGTGACCAATGCCAAGAGCACAATGGCGGCCCCCCTTGTATATTCTCATTTATGATACCATTTCTCACAGCATATTTCTCAAAGTGAATGTGGCATCCAATCCCCCAAACATGGCACAATCCCATATCACACAATCTGGATTTAATTTTGGTTCCATTTTGGTTTCTTTTTCTCTTTATTTTTTTTGGCCACTCTCACAAAATGGACCTCTGTTGACGAAGGAAAGGACAAATCTTTCGACGGCGATTTCTGTTTTTTTTTTTGTGACAGGGAGATTTATGAAAGAAAAAATCCGAAGCTGTCGACGAAGAATGGAGAAAGGGAGGGAAAATAACCCAATTCAACTTTCAACGGGAAAAAGCCGAAACAAAAAAACACGAGCAACCTCCTCGAATCAATCCAGATTATTATTATCTATTATCTATTATTAGCATTCGGCGGCCGACTTACGTCTAACATCAATTTACAATTATTACATTTTGGACAGAATCCTCAAAGGAAAAACGATGACATTGACATTGAAGCGTCGGTCCAGCGAGCCTCGGGAGAGTCCAGATGCTTGTCAGCCATTTTGTTTTGTTATCACCACCCCCAACCCCAACCAACCAATACATGTATTAATTTTAGTTAAAAAATGATGTTTTTTCTTCGGGGCGGAAAAGTTAACATTTGTATTCCTGCTATTTCTTGACACCTGTTGTAGAGGTGATAAACATTTCACCTCGGAAGACGTCCAATTCCACCGACCAACAGAAACATAATAAATATAAATGTCAATTAGGTTGAAACGGACACGCAGACATGAAACCCTTTTCCCTGAGAGCACAGAAATAACGACATCAACACGCCGAGCCTCAAGACGTTCTCTCCCACTTTTCCGTCTCGTGTCGCTCGACAAGTGTTGTACTGACGGAGTACAGCAGGAGAACGAGGAGCAGCAGGAGGAGGAAGAGCAGGAGGAGGAAGAGCAGGAGGAGGAAGAGGAGGAGGAGCGGGGGCGAGATTAACAATGCACTGGCTGCACTGATTCGCCGTTGATCCTCTTAAAGAGGGGTTTACTCGCGCTACAGCGGCATTGACACAAATGGGCCTCGCACGCTCACTCGCTCGCTCGCTCTGGTGGGACTCTCTCGAGGCCTGATGCAGCCGACGGCTAACAGCTAACCGCTAACGCTAATTAAACGCATTGCTAACGGATAAGCGGTCAGTGCCACAATCTCTGCTCTGTATTTGTACGTACGGCCCTAATGTTCGTGCCTTTTTGGGGTGGGACTGCTTGAGAAAGCTATGCCAGTGGGTTAAGCTAACGCTGCCGGTAGGGCCCCCCCCCAAGCTGGACAGGCTGGTCAAAGGGTAGAGGCCCAGACGCAACGCTGCCCTCTTGCAAGAGGTTGGCTTACGGCTAACGACCCTATATAGCACAAAACAGAGATGTTGCAGAATCATCGATGAGAAAATTCTGGTTCGATCCCCGGGCTCCTCCTCCTCCTAGTTAAGTGTGGAGGTGTCCCTGAGCAAGACACCACCTAACCCTACCTGCTCCTCCTAGCTAAGTGTGGAGGTGTCCCTGAGCAAGACACCACCTAACCCTACCTGCTCCTCCTAGCTAAGTGTGGAGGTGTCCCTGAGCAAGACACCACCTAACCCTACCTGCTCCTCCTAGCTAAGTGTGGAGGTGTCCCTGAGCAAGACACCACCTAACCCTACCTGCTCCTCCTAGCTAAGTGTGGAGGTGTCCCTGAGAAAGACACCACCTAACCCTACCTGCTCCTCCTAGCTAAGTGTGGAGGTGTCCCTGAGCAAGACACCACCTAACCCTACCTGCTCCTCCTAGCTAAGTGTGGAGGTGTCCCTGAGCAAGACACCACCTAACCCTAACTGCTCCTGACGTGTTGGTTGTTACCTTGCATGGTTGGCACCACCGTCGGTGTATGAATGGGTGAATGTGAGGCAATACTGTAAAGCTCTGTATAAATGCACTCCATTTACCATTGTGTACTGCTCCCTGTTGTCAAATGTTAGGTATTCTCTGCCTGACGCCGGTCAGTCTTGCTGTAAAACACACCGACACGTGTAGGAACCACCCCACACTATTATCTATTCCCGTCTCGGTTAGAGTCGACCGTCTCGTCCACACCTACCCCTGTAGTCTGAGATGAAGAGCCCAGCATGGGAGGGCATCGCTGGCTTCCTCCAGCCGGATGAAGGGGTGGCTATGGGTGGTGGTGGTGGTGGTGGCGGTGGCGGTGGCGGTGGCGGTCTTCCGGAGTCCTAACGAAAAGGAAAAGTACAGATATAAGAGACGTTGGCGTGAGAAAGCGATATTTATAGAAGCTATTAGTCGAGAGGCGTACGGCACACAAGTGAGACGGTCGGGTACAGAACGAGTCTTCATTAGGTCACGCTTTTGGGATTTCTTCCATTTTTTTTTGTGCCATAACCCCCTGATTAGCCTAATGCAAAATGACCGGGATTCGATTTTATGGAAACCAGAAAATGAAATTATCTCTCCGCCCCATGCCAACGTTAGTCCTAATAATTAACTGAAGAACACAGTCTCTCTCTGTGTCACCGTAATGACTTCTTATGAGATGAATAAGAATTAGTTTCAGACGCCGACTGCGCCACCAGTGCCGCCCGAGGGATCGCGGGCAATGTTCAATTATTTTAATTAAAAACGGGTCTATTATATTTGTGCGCACAGGTCGAATGCCGTGTCATAAAAACCAAATCAAATCTAATCTATTCTCATGTGAGGCCTCGCACCGCTCCTCCTTTAACACGCGACGTTACGTAACACGCGTGTTACCGCCGACAAACGTGTGCGTTTTAACGGCTGATTCAAGACACCGCGTCAGATCAATATTTCATACTCATCGACGCATAATAATAATAATAATAATAATAATAATAATAATAATAATAATAATAATAATAATAATAATATACGGCAATTCTGTTTCCCCGAGCGCCTCGTCCCCGGCGCTTATGGGCGGTGACGTTTGGCCTGCGAGCCGCGAGCGTGAACGATCTGTCGTGACACTCGCCACCATCGCTCTCTTAGCCACTTGAAAGCGAGCGGGGACCATAGGAGGACTTTATTTAATGCTGCGGGGAACAAAGGCGTTAGCTATCTGCTCCCCGGATAGGAATGTCACGCTCTGAAGAAGAAGTGGTCGCGGCCACAAGAGAATCCCGCTCCCTTTTCTTTTCTATTTTCTTTCTTTCAAGGCAGAAATTCATGCGGGGGAAATGTAAATATACACCGCGGAGAAGAGACTCACTTTTTTTCCAGAAGGAAATCAATGGGAATAAATGAAAATATAAACCGAGGGGAGGCCCCACTTTTCACAGGGAGAAAATCGATGAGAGTAAATGTACATTCACCGATGTAATAGAGAAAGGAGAGAAAGGGGAAAAGAGAGAGAAAATAAGGAACCATAGAAACAAAGAACGAGAGGAAGGAAGGACAGAAGGAAGGAAGGAAGGAAGGGAAGGGAAGAAAGACATCCTGAAAGTGAGAAAGTGCACAAACAGGGAAGTATGGAGGAGTTCTGCGCCGGGTTCTTTTAATTACTCCGGGTAATGGCTTCATTTAGCTGCCCAACGACCCGGTGAATTCCACCAGCCTGCGCCTTTTGTCCTTGACAGGGGTCGACACCGCAGCTGCCTGACTGACGGCGCCGGAAACGAGTACGTTCACTATAAGTACTACAGTACTTATAGTACTTATACATCAGAGGGACTTGTACTTCACCGGAGTATTTGTGTTTTTCTGCTACTTTATCCGTACTTCTTCTCCAATACACGTCAGAGGCCATTTGCTTTAGTTGCGGCTTACTTTGCAGATTAAAATAAAGGCGAAATATAATCAATTCTGCATAGTGAGTACATTTACTTTTGGTGCTTTAAGTATATTTGCGGTGCACATACTGTTCTACTAACCCGCCACCAACCCCACCCACTCCCCACCAACCCCACCCCACTCTGCAGCAACCCCACCTACCCCCCCCCCCCCCCCCCCCCCCCCCCCCCCACCATTAATTAAGTTCCCGATAACACATCGACATCAGCATGAATCAATACGCGGCACACAGAGGTCGTGACTCAGCCGCGGAGTAGGAAACGCGACTTCCTCCTCTCCCAAAAGACCCCGAGTCACAGGTTCCGGCACAAGTAGTGTGTATATACGTGTGTGTGTGTGTGTGTGTGTGTGTGTATATGTGTGTATACGTGTGTGTGTGTGTGTGGTGTGTGTGTGTGTGTGTGTGTGTATATACGTGTGTGTGTGTGTGTGTGTATATACGTGTGTGTGTGTGTGTATATGTGTGTGTGTGTGTGTGTGTGTATATGTGTGTGTGTGTGTATACGTGTGTGTGTGTGTGTATACGTGTGTGTGTGTGTGTATATATGTGTATATGTGTGTGTGTGTGTGTGTGTATATGTGTATATGTGTGTGTGTGTGTGTGTGTGTGTGTGTGTGTGTGTGTGGGCGGGACGCGTGGGTGCTACTATGTGTGGGCTCACGGGGCCAGCTGGTGGTGCCGGTGGTGGTGGTGGTGGTGGATGATATAGCACACGTAGCGTAGCGTAGCGTAGCGCAGCGCTGGATGCTTGGCAGGGGTCCCATCCTGTATACACTCTCTACTCTCTACTACTGGCCGCTCTAATGGTTCCCCTTCGGAGACTACTTACAGCGAGCCGTGACTGTAGATCATACGGGAAACCGAACAAAAGGGGAACTCGTAAATTGAGAGCTTAGTGGACGTCTCTCTCTTCCCCGCCACCCCTCCATCCTCCCGATAACCGTTGTCTCACTTGTCAACTTGTTCTGCTGACTGGATATCTTACCTATATTTTTATATTTTTTGTGTTTCTCTTCGGCTTAGACTCACTGTAAATTAGTTTTATCTTTGTTATTCGATTGTTTATTTCTCTGGTTTATTAAAGCACTCTATTACTCTCCTGCATACTTCTTTATTATTTATTATTATTTACCTCTTCCCATTCATTCATACATTCAGGTAGAAACTCCATTCAAACATTAAAACGTTCAGGACACTTGGATGAATTCACACATGATTTCAAAATTGTCATAACATTCATACTTTTTACCCAATTGCAGTTCAAACTTAATAGATTTTTCAGCTCCTCAGACACTTTAACATGGGTGTGTATTGGGTGGGTTAGAGCGTGTGACGTCACCGTCACAGCGTACAGCAGACGAAAAAAAAACAACAATTTTTAAAACTGCCATCCCGCCCACAATATTAACTCCACATACATCATCTACACATCAAAATGTAGGTACACTTGTGGCGGTCACATATATGTAACTATGGAAACAAACGGACTTATACCTTTTGATTTATGAGCCTCGAAGTGACAGGAGTCCAGCCACTCTGTTTCAAGCACTATTCATATTGCCGCCATTTTCTTGCGGGGAACGTTCTAGAGCCCCCCAAGAAGGGGCGCACACAGAAGGGGCGTGGCTATGGCGGTGACGCCCTAGCCACGCCCCCTCGTCGCGCATACAGAAGGGGCGTGGCTATGGAGGTGACGCCATAGCCACGCCCCCACACACGTGTGAGAAGGGGTGTGGCCGTAATTTCATATAACACACAATCTATTTTTTAGTCTGTATACTGTGTGTGTGTGTGTGTGTGTTTTTGAGTACAGGCCTATGTATTTTATGTTGTGTTTATGCTGTGTGTGTGTGTGTGTGTGTTTTTGAGTACAGGCCTATGTATTTTATGTTGTGTTTATGCTGTGTGTGTGCTTTGTGTATGTAGACCTAATTGTTGATTTAAGATCAACACCTAGTAATGACCTTGCTAATACAAAAGTACAATTTTATTTTTAGGTATTGCTCATGAAACATTACTTCAAAGTACATACGTGTATCTCTACTCCTCTCCTACACATCTGTGTGTGTGTGTGTGTGTGTGTGTGTGTGTGTGTGTGTGTGTGTGTGTGTGTGTGTGTGTGTGTGTGTGTTATTGCTTGCTTAGCAGGCACCCTAGTTATTCTATTGCTATGCAACCTCTGGCACAAGAATTTCCTTCGGGATCAATAAAGCTTTATCTTATCTTATCTTATCTTATCTTATCTTATCTTATCTTATCTTATCTTATCTTATCTTATCTTATCTTATCTTATCTTATCTTATCTTATCTCACACACACTGATACGACGTCTGCCGCGTTACCGCAGCAAATACAGAATGTTCCTATTGAAGCGGCGCTTGCTCTCGCGTTGCATCAAACGCCGCACGCCGTCCGAATCGGAAAAACCCCTTTCAAGCAAAATAATTAACGGAGAATAAATGTGACGGGCTGACTTAATCGGGCGCGGTGGGACGCCAAATACGCCGTTGCCACGAAGCCACGAAGCCACGGACCCGTGAATGTTTTATGGGTTATATTATGCAATGTTGTTACGGCGGATCAACGACGGGAAGCGATTGTGTAACTTAAAGTGGCCACGGTTTGAGACTTTTGAAAGCGAGATGGCGGTTAATTTGCGTTTGCCGCATTGTTCCCCGAGCCTTGATAGCCGTGCGAGGAAGATAAGCCCTCTGAACGAAACGATCGCTATAAATACCGAGAGGCCGAGAGGCACTTTGAAATTCAACATCGATTTTCAGACTTTGTGCAGAATTAAATCACACCCTGATCTTTGGTTGCAAAACAGAAAACGGAGATTTAGCTATTTTCATTTGCAACTAATTGCATCTTGGCTGACCTATAGGAGGTTTACAACTTACTGTCAGATGCCCACAGTGGCTACTGGAGTGCGTGGCTACTGGAGTGCGTGGCTACTGGAGTGCGTGGCTACTGGAGTGCGTGGCTACTGGAGTGCGTGGCTACTGGAGTGCGTGTCTACTGGAGTGCGTGTCTACTGGAGTGCGTGGCTACTGGAGTGCGTGTCTACTGGAGTGCGTGTCTACTGGAGTGCGTGGCTACTGGAGTGCGTGGCTACTGGCAAGAAGCTTCTGGGACGGCCAACAGTCTCCTCTTATCATTTTTGACCTTGAACTAAATCTAAAAAACTAAAACATTTATGCGCAATCACAAGTCCAAGATGATTCAACCGATGTAGAAAAAGAAGAAAAAAAGGAATTTGGACGCAATCAGCCAAAAGGTTAGTGGTTATATTTCGGAATTAGACTTGGATGGTTTCGCACAACTTTCGGCTAAATACAAAATCGCCCGGTCGAGGTTAAGGTTGTGAACACAGAAAGCAATATATAAAGAATCTAATGAATCTAATGTGTTTATCGCCGTCGCACGCAAAGTTTGATGTATTTTTGTTCACCTCGTGAGCAAAACTGGAAGTGCTGCTGGAAGGCCCCAGCCATCCCGCGCTCATATCTGTTGGTCCCACTTAAATTTTGGATTTGATCGTACGCTCAATATTGATTCCAGCCTATGGTTTGATTAATCAATATGTTTGTGCGTGGTCGTTGACTTGAATGTGTTCACTCGATTTAAACAAGAAGTGCGCATATATTATGTGTGGGAAGTGCATAAATGACGACTGCATCGACTTATATATCTGATGAAATATTCATATATGGAGATTAACCAAAAAAAATAAATGCGAACGCTAAATCGACGTACATTCCAACCACATATGACAAATTAATCCCCCCACCTCCTCTGTGGACATTAACAGCACATAAACATAATACATATTTAAATTGTATTTATTTTTCATAAGGTTTGAAACGAAAAAAACAAGTTTCATATGTGCACATGTTCGGTGGACATATATCTTATTCATCTTTATTCGTATAGATCTACAACAGGCACCATTTTAAATGTGATTCATTCATAAACACAAGGAATTCTTAGTTCCAGCAATTACCGCCACCGCCGATGCACGGTCACCGACGCTATTAATTACACTCAGTAGTCCTCTGTATGT
>PIJE02002162.1:51612-54112 GCA_002895965.2 Coryphaenoides rupestris
AGAGAGAGATTGTTGTGTGGTGTGTGTTGTGCGTGTGTGTAGTGTAGTGTGTGTGTGGTGTGGTGGGTTTGGTTTATGCAGTCTCATCTGGCCCCAAGTCAGAGGCTGATTCGTCTGGCTCTGTATGCACACCGGGCTAATCATGTCGCACAGCTTAAGACCAGCCATCCAACCACACACTCACACACACACAGCCCACACACACACCACACACACACAACACCACACACAGAATGCACACACACACACTCCACAATGTGCTGGTACTGGTACGAGGTGCATTGGCGAATAGCTCCTGTGAAACCGAACCACAACGCCAGCTGAAAGAAGTTTCTGGGTTCGAACACCAACGTCCACACAGGTCTAGTCTACCTGCAGGCCGAACCCCCAACCTGGGGCGGCAGTAGCACAGAAGGTAAGAGCTTTGAGAGGTCATCTGGAAACAGGAAGGTCGCTGGTTCGATCCCCGGGTGGCTCCTCCCCCTCCTAGCTAAGTGTGGAGGTGTCCCTGAGCAAGACACCACCTAACCCTACCTGCTCCTCCTAGCTAAGTGTGGAGGTGTCCCTGAGCAAGACACCACCTAACCCTACCTGCTCCTCCTAGCTAAGTGTGGAGGTGTCGACCAACCCCTAACGCCTACTGCCCTCTAGCTAAGGTGGAGTGTCCTGAGCAAGACACCACTAACCCTACCTGCTCCTCCTAGCTAAGTGTGGAGGTGTCCCTGAGCAAGACACCACCTAACCCTACCTGCTCCTCCTAGCTAAGTGTGGAGGTGTCCCTGAGCAAGACACCACCTAACCCTACCTGCTCCTCCTAGCTAAGTGTGGAGGTGTCCGCTGGACTAGCTAAGTGTGGAGGTGTCCCTGAGCAAGACACCACCTAACCCTACCTGCTCCTGACGTGTTGGTTGTTACCTTGCATTGTCGGCACCGCCGTCGGTGTATGAATGGGTGAATGTGAGGCAACACTCGTGCTAAATGCAAAAATATGAAATCACAACTGCATGAGTGGACGAATGAATCAGCGAATGAGTGGATGGATGCGTGAATGAATGAATAAATGAATGAATGATTGACGGAATAGAATGAATGAGATCATTTCTAAGCAGAGAGGCGCATTAGCATCAACAACACGGCCAACAACGCCACAATGTTACGTGCGTTGATCCGCCGACCGCCGTCGCGTGAATGGGGTCCGATGCTAATGGCGTCGCCCCTCTCGGTGAGCGCGGTGTGCTAACGAACGCCCTGCCGCCGCGACACAAAAGAGCGCCGAGTCCTTTCATCGTCGCCCTCTTATCCGTCGCGTCGAGGAGGCGTTCTAGATTCTGCGCGCATCATTAGACGACTAAATCATGGAAATAAGCGCATTGATTAACAATTAGGTTACGTCACAAAACACGGGCTCTCGGCCGACCGATTCAGGCGCAGGAAGGCTCAAATAATACAGATTGAGGAAGGTATGGAGTTTTTGTAAGCAAACAGTTTATTTTCTCTGCATTTCCTGACCTGGATGTTTGTGGAGGAGGTGTTGTTGGTGGTGGAGGTGGAGGTGGTGGAGGTGTTGGTGGTGGAGGTGTCGGAGGTGGTGGTGGTGGAGGTGGTGGTGGTGGAGGTGGTAACGGCGGTCGCCTAAGTACATATATCCAGCTTGTGTCGTATATTTTAGTGTGACAACAACTTCAGCCGTCGGTAAATTCCGCCTCCGCAAGCAGATCTGATTCACGCGCGGCGCCTCCGCTATCTGACTCTCCCAGCAGGTCAGACCGCAATAGCAACGGAAAAGCGGCGAGCCGCAGTCAGAACCTCTGGAGACGTCGCCGCCGCCATCGCCGCCGACGACGACAACAACAACAACAACGTTCACCTCCGCACCGCAAGTCCTCACGATCCACATCGAGCCAGCATGGTTTTATTACCACGACGCTAAATCTGTTTTATTTGTATTATTCTGTTTATTTCTCTGTTGTTTTATTGCATTGCGATGCAACCCGGCACAAGAATTTCCTTCGGGATTATAAAGTTCTCTCTTATCTTATCTTATCTGATATATATATATATATATATATATATATATATATATATATATGTGTGTATAATGGGTGTATACTTGCATGTGTATTTATATACTAAATTCTCTTCTTGCTATTCTATCTGTTTTTGACTACTTTTGTGCGTACTGTCTCCTGCCGTGTCACTAGAATGTCTCTGTTCAGACTGACCCTGTAATGATGTACATGTGACAATAAAACACTGAAACACTTAAACACTTAAACACTTAAACACTACGATTTGGTTTTTTGCGTTTCCCACGTAACGTATTCCGACTCAACGTAAACATTCCCATGAGCCTTTGCGGCCTAATCAGCGCTGGCTCCAATGCGTGAGTTAATCGGCCGTAAAGGAAGTAAGGAATCACACGACGACAACGACGCTACAACAACAACGACGCGCGGAGCCGCTTGCTGTAGCCAGCGCTTGATTGCGCCGGCCGTCACCC
>PIJE02002162.1:64112-67468 GCA_002895965.2 Coryphaenoides rupestris
AAAAAAAGCCGATCCATCGTTTCCATAATGTTGTCAATCTGAGGCTGTCAGCGGCCAAAACAATCACTTCTAGAGGACGTCCGTTGACAAGGCCGCCGTTGCCCCCAAAGGGTTATTATTACGTTGCAGACATTTTGTGGATGACAGCTGAAGCAATCTCACTCAATGCCGGAACAATTTCCCAAAAAATTGTTGTCCGCACGGATCACTTTGACTCCAAAAAATGACGGGAAAATAGGAAAATGAAAAACGAAAAATCCTCAAGTTACAATTGAAGGCGTCTTTATCGCCCCGTGATGTTATCGTTATCGTTAATATCTTGCTCTATGGGATCTGAGCTACGAAAGCTGCCAGCGAACAGCAATGATAAAATAATACCACTGAGACGAATTAACTGGTAGCAGTGGATGTCATCGGAGACCGAGGGACTTTCTCAGCCACCGGTTGCTAATGGAAAGCGCGGAGGAGCTTCGCTTATCGGAGACGATCGCTTAAGCGTGGAAATGAGATCAGACAGCGAAAGATGCTGAGGAACTTCTTCTTGTTCTCCTGAATCAGATCTGATCACTATCTGATCTACGTCCTCAAATCAGATTAGTCGCTATTTTGATGGATTCCTGTTGTAGCGACGGCGGATTATCTTCTTGTTATTAAAAACCCAGCGAGATTTGATCGGGCGACCGGATGAAATAATATCATTTTAAAAAGCGTCGCCCTTTCAGGCGCACAGCCCATGTTATCGAATAGGCAATAATAAAAGATTGAGTCTTTTCATGATAAGAGGCAACATTCACACACACGATGTCTTGGCTGTAATTCCGCACAATAACTGGCAATCATCAACTGCCAACGCCGCCGCGCCGGCGTTCATCCCTGGCGAGCGCGCGACGATAGAGTCGCAATTACAACCATTTTAACAACCGCCCAACATGAAAAGATAAAACGGATCCTCCAGTCCCTTTCATTCCCATCTAATCTGTCCTCTATACTCATAATAATAATAATAATAATAATAATAATATTAATAATAATATTAATAATAATAATAATAATAATAATAATAATAATAATATTAATAATAATAATAATCATCATTTGGGACTTCTTGTGATTTACAGTGTGAGGGCGAAGAAAAAAAGTCAAATGAAATGAAAACCAGACACTCGCAGTTTACTCGCAGTGGCAGAACGGAGGACGTGGATGGTGGTGGTGGTGGTGGGTGGTGGTGGAGGTGTTTGGTGGAGGGTGGTGGTGGTGGTGGTTTGGTGGTGGTGGGTGGTGGGTGTGGTGTGGTGCTGGGTGGTGGGTGGGGGTGTCTGTGCCCTCGACAGACCCTGTATTTAAGTCTGCGCCGGTTCACCTGTGGGGCGGACATGCCTGCGGCGTGCTGGAGGTGCTGGTGAGCGTGCAGGCGTCACCCTCGGGCTCATTAAGCTCCTCACTCCTGGTTCTTTAGCAGAGCGACGGCTACTGTGGGCGTGTGTCTATTCTGAAACACCACACCACACACACACACACACACACACACACACACACACCACACACACTCATGCACGCACACACACACACACACACACTCATGCACGCACACACACACACACACACACACACACAGACACACAAACACAGACATGCATGCACACAAACACACATGGAACACACACACACAGCTCTCTCACACACATAAACATACACACACACACACACACACACACACACACACACGCACACACACAATCACGAACACACCTCACATCTCACACACACTCACACATGAACAGATCTGTGTGTAGATCAGCCACACCACCAACTACAACTACAACTACTCCACGACTACAGTCTGCTCTGTTCGTAGAACTAGAGCCAATCTACACCTGAGATCCCTGTGACGTGTGTGTGTGTGTGGTGTGGTTGTGTGTGTGTGTTGGTGTGTGTTTGGTTTGTGTGTGTGTGTTGTGTGTGTGTGTGTGTGTGTGTGTGTGTGTGTGTGTGTGTTGTGTGTGTGTGTGGGTGTGTGTGTGTGTGTTTGTGGGTGTTGTGTGTGTGCTGTGTGTGTGTGTAAGCATACATCTTATGAACCCGTGTCTCCTTCGGTGTCTCGCTACGATTTATTTACAACAATTGTTTTGTCTCTCTGCTGGTTGTTGGACGAAAAACACAAACAGAAGCGGAGCCACGGAGGGAATATCGGGAATGCCGTTAACTTCGTCGTCTTCCGTAAGATCTCAGGCCAGGACCTCTGAAGAGGACACCATCGTGCAACATTGACGTCGGAGCTTCTGTTGAACGAATCCGAGGATCGAGCTGCAGGACTGATCCTGAAAGCGTTGCTGATCCGAGTTCACGCGCCGCCGCCGCCATTTTATCCGGATTCTTGTTCCTTCCGCTCACCGCCCCTTTTTTTGCTTTTTTTTAAAAGTCGTGCGGACAAAGCAGAGCCCCGGTTTGGAGGCGTGTCATAGCTCGATGAACTGTGATGTCACAAAAGATTACATTTTCATGTTGATTAGTCAACACAAGTTGTTTCTAAAGAGTGGGAGAGTTCAGATTCATCAACGGCTCGCTAACACTTGTCACGAGTGGACAGTCCCTCCAAATCTCTCTCTGAGTGCAGAACAGACGATCCTCGCTGCCTGCGTCTCCTCTGCCGCTTTCCGCCTCCAAAATCCATTCCTTTGCTCCTTTGCTCCTTTGCTTGTCTTCTCACTACAAAGCGTTACACAACGTGCACACAAACAACACAAACTCAAGTCTCGCGCGCGTTCCCCCGACTTAACGTTTGGAGTTTTGAGACCAGAAGAGACGCGACTCGTCGGGGGGGAGTCCTACTTTGTGAGGCGTCGCTAATGTGTCCATCAGGCGCGTCGATGTCGAGACCCTCCCCGGTTAACACGAAGGAACAAGACCGAGTCGGTGTAAGAGTTGATCTGACGACTGTTGATCTGACGAGTGTTGTGTGTGTGTGATGTGTGTGTGTGGTGTGTGTGTGGTGTGTGTGTGTGTGCGGGCGATGACTTTGTCACACGACAACACAACCCAGACGTTTGGTTTTCGACCAAAAGATACATTTCCATTGAAACACTTTATCTGACTCAAATCACGCTGCGTTCATAACGTTGCTCTGTGATAATTATCCTTCGTTTGAAGCGTGTCGTTTTCTTGTTTCCAAAAGGACATTGTCACCATGGTTACGACATCTATTTTTTCAGAAAAGGTGACATTAAAATAAAGCTTTAATTGCTTTCCATTATAGTTTGCCTTTATCCTGAGTTACTTAATGACGCACGCGACTGTGCAGGACACACGGAAGCACAAAGTAAGTCTTGGGAGGTCGGGGAGTCAATCTCTCTCATTTT
>PIJE02002162.1:67493-74993 GCA_002895965.2 Coryphaenoides rupestris
ATTGAAGCGGGAGAAAATAAAGAAATGCTTATCTGTGATTTTCGTGTGCGGTGATCCCGCACCACCCATGAAATATTAACACGTCTCCCTCTCCTCCTTCTTCCTCTTCTCTCATCTCCTCTCTCTCTCTCTCTCTCTTCCCTCTCTCATCTCTCTCCTCTCTCTCTCACTCTCTCTCTCTCTCTCTCTCCCCTCTCTCTTCTCTCATCCTCTCTGCTCCTCTCTCTCCCACTCTCTCTCTCTCTCTTCTCTCTCTTCATCTGCGATTCAAAATTTGATTTGATGGTGATTCTAACTGTTTGGTGGTATATTACTGTTTATATATATATATATATATATATATATATTTATAACAGGGTACAGGGTTTATGTTTGTGTCTAACCTGTGGAGTCCTAATCATCTCCGATGTCCTGGCCAACAACCACATGTGGTCGGCACTCATGGTAGTGCGTGGGTTTTTGCACATGTGTGTCATGTTGTGTGTGTGTTTGCTGTGTGTGTTTTGTTGTTTCTGTGTGTGTTGCTACTGTATGTGTGTGTTGTGTGATTGTGTCATAGTGCATGTGTGTGTGTGTGTATTGTGGTGTGTGTGTGTGTGTGTTGTGTGTGTGCATGTGTGTGTGCGTGTGTGTGTGTTTGTGTGTTTGCTGTGTTCGGTTGTGTGTGTGTGTGCTGTGTGTTGTGTGTGTGTTGTGTGTGTTGTGTGCTGTGGTGTTGTGTGGTGTTGCTGTGTGTGTGTGTGTGTGCTTGGATGTGTCGTGTGTTGTTTGTGTGTGTGTCTGTTTGCGTGTGTGTTGGTTGTGCTGTGTTGTGGTTGTGTGTGTGTTTGTGTGTGTGTTGTTTGTTTGTTGTGTGTGTGTGTGTGTGTGTGGATGTGTGTTGTGTGTGTGTTGTGTGTGTGTGTGTGTGTGTGTTGTGTGTGTGTGTGTGTGTGTGTTGTGCGCGGGGCAAGGCATTCGCTGGCAGCCCAGTGTGGAGCCCACCAGTACCCACCAGAGTGAGTGACACCTGACCAGTGGCCTCCTCCTCACCCTGCACCGTTTCATCTGTCTATTTATATTCCATTGATTTTCATCTTCTTCTTCTTCTTCTTCTCTCTTTTATTCCCACCGAGGGACCCCTGACACTTGTGGGGGTGCGGAGGGGCCTGTCTCTCTTCAGAGGCGTTCAGGGGAATAGCGATCATGATGGAGTCTGCAGAGGCGCGGCTCACACACGCTGTTCGTCTTCAACTTTATGAGATATTTGCGTCGGTTCACCGCGACCACGATGAGTCGCGGATAAAAGGCGAGGACGCTGCTGTTTAGCGAGGTGGCCGGAGCGCGGCCCCCTCGCCGGCACCCCGGGGTGCACGCGTGTCTATGAATGAGGAGATTTGAGCAGCAGAAGACTCGTGCTTCGTGGAGCAGGACTCACTTCTATAACCTCCGCCCCCGACTGACTGCCACGCCTCCCGGACTCCGCACCCTCCCCCCCTGACTCCCGCACCTCCCCGGACTCCGCCCCCTACCCGCCCTGATTGCCCTGCCCCCCAGACTCCGCCCCCCGCCACCCTGACTCCCACGCGTCACAGACTCTGCCACGCCCGGACTGACCACTGCACTCACTTTTGAGTCATAGCGCCACATCGCCATCTTCCACGCCAGACACTCCGCTCCCCCACCAACACACAGCCCCCGACGCTCCACCCGCGAGAACATTACCATCCTCGAAACCTACTTCCATCTGACATCCTACAGCCACTTCACCTCTCCCAGACCCCTCATCGCCCCCTTCACTCGCCTCGGCGATCCCAAGAGCGACCTCCATCCCTGCCTCTCGGCGCGATTGCTCACGCCTGACGCTCCCGAAGCCCAAACACATCCAAATGCGCTTAGACAATGCCAGCGCACACAAGAAAGCACAGATGCGTACGTGAATGCGCTCCGCTGTACCCAATCCCGGACTCCGCACCCTCCCCCTCAATCCCAGACTCCACCCCCTCTCCACGTGACTGCCATGCCTCCCAGGCTCCGCACCCCCTCCCACACCTTCCTCAGACTCCGCCCCCCCCTCCCTGGACTGCCCGATGCGTCCCAGGACTCCCGCCCCGCTCTCTCGACTCCCGACCCGGCTCCCCAGACCTCCGCCACACCCCCCTCCACCCTGACTCCCATGCCCGTCCCCCGACTCGCTGCCCCCACCCGGTGACTCCCACGCCTCCAGACTCCGCCCCCCCCCTCACCCCTGACTCCCATTGCGCCCCCGACTCCGCCCCCCCCACTGACTCCCGCACCTCCCAGACTTACTTTGTGCTTCCGTGTGTCCTGCACAGTCCGCGTGCGTCATTAAGTAACTCAGGATAAAGGCAAACTATAATGGAAAGCAATTAAAGCTTTATTTTAATGTCACCTTTTCTGAAAAAATAGATGTCGTAACCATGGTGACAATGTCCTTTTGGAAACAAGAAAACCCAGAAAACAAACCGCTTCAAACGAAGGATAATTATCACAGAGCAACGTTATGAACGCAGCGTGAATTTGAGTCGATAAAGTGTTTCAATGGAAAAGGTATCGTTTGGTCGAAAAACGCAAACGGTCAGCGTGGGCGGTCCTGGGTTGTGTTGTCGTGTGACAAAGCCATCGCCCCGGACACACACACACCACACACACACACACACACACATGCATGCACACGGGTTCACACACACCACACACACACACCACACACACCACACACACACACACACACAACACACACACACACACACACACACAACACTCGTCAGATCAACACTCGTTCAGGATCAACCTCTTTACTACGGACTCGTCTTGTCTGTCTGTGTAACCGGGGGTCTCGACTATCGACGTTTGTCTGACGACACATTAGACGACGCGCACCCCCCCGACGAGTCGCGTCTCTTCTGCGTCTTTACAAAACTTCCAAACGTTTAAGTCGGGTCCGTCGGGGAACGCCGGGCGAGAACTTGATTTTGTGGTTGTTGTGTGCACCGTTGTTGTAACGCTTGTTCGTGATGAGATGACAAGCAAAGGAGCAAAGGAGCAAAGGAGATGGATTTTGGAGGCGGATAAGCTTGGCAAGAGGAGAACGCAGGCAGCGAGGATCGTCTGTTCTGCACTCAGAGAGAGATTTGGAGGGACTGTCCACTCGTGACAAGTGTTAGCGAAGCCCGTTGATGAATCTGAACTCTCCCACTCTTTAGAAACAACTTGTGTTGACTAATCAACATGAAAATGTAATCTTTTGTGACATCACAGTTCATCGAGCTATGACACGCCTCCAAACCGGGGCTCTGCTTTGTCCGCACGACTTTTAAAAAAAAGCAAAAAAAGGGTCGGTGAGCGGAAGGAACAAGAATCCGGATAAAATGGCGGCGGCGGCGCGTGAACTCGGGATCAGCAACGCTTTCAGGATCAGTCCTGCAGCTCGATCCTCGGTCGTTCAACAGAAAGCTCCGACGTCAATGTTGCACGATGGTGTCCTCTTCAGAGGTCCTGGCCTGAGATCTTACGGAAGACGACGAAGTTAACGGCATTCCCGATATTCCCTCCGTGGCTCCGCTTCTGTTTGTGTTTTTCGTCCAACAACCAGCGAGAGACAAAACAATTGTGTAAATAAATCGTAGCGAGACACCGAAGGAGACACGGGTTCCATAAGATGTATGCTTACACACACACACACACACACACACACACACACACACACACACACACACACACACACACACACACACACACACTCACAGGTGATCTCAGGTGTAGATTGCTCTATTCTACGAACAGAGCAGACTGTAGTCGTGGAGTAGTTGTAGTTGTAGTTGGTGGTGTGGCTGATCTACACACAGATCTGTTCATGTGTGAGTGTGTGTGAGATGTGAGGTGTGTTCGTGATTGTGTGTGTGTGCGTGTGTGTGTGTGTGTGTGTGTGTATGTGTATGTTATGTGTGTGAGAGAGCTTGTGTGTGTGTGTTCCATGTGTGTTTGTGTGCATGCATGTCTGTGTTTGTGTGTCTGTGTGTGGTGTGTGTGTGTGTGTGTGTGCGTGCATGAGTGTGTGTGTGTGTGTGTGTGCGTGCATGAGTGTGTGTGTGTGTGTGTGTGTGTGTTGTGTGTGTGTATGTGTTTCAGAATAGACACACGCCCACGTAGCCGTCGCTCTGCTAAAGAACCAGGAGTGAGGAGCTTAATGAGCCCGAGGGTGACGCCTGCACGCTCACCAGCACCTCCAGCACGCCGCAGGCATGTCCGCCCACAGGTGAACCGGCGCAGACTTAAATACAGGGTCTGTCGAGGGCACAGACACCCCCACCCACCACCACCAAGCCCACCACCACCTCCACCAACCACCTCCACCACCACCTCCACCACCACCACCACCACATCCACGTCCTCCGTTCTGCCCACTGCGAGTAAACTGCGAGTGTCTGTTTTCATGTTCATTTGACTTTTTTTCTTCGCCCTCAACTGTAAATCACAAGAAGTCCCAAATGATGAGTGTGTGTGTGTGTGTGTGTGTGTGTGTGTGTGTGTGTGTGTGTGTGTGTGTGTGTGTGTGTGTGTGTGTGTGGTTATCAGGACACCGCCGCCCTCGTCGACGCTCAAACGAGACAGGAGGCCGTGTGAGATCGTGTGTCTCGAGGCCGGCTGCACTCCACTCTCACACGGAACCAACGAACGTCTCAGAAAGCACGGGACGGCGAATGGGTTTGCCTTTTGAGGACATTTGAGTCATTTCATAATTGTATTCCCTCTCTTCTCCTTCTTCTTCTTCTTCTTCTTCTTCTTCTTCGTCCGGCGGTCTCCGGTGTGGTGTGGTGTGTGTGTGTGTGTGTGTGGAGTGTTAGAGTACAGCGCGGCCGTGCTAATGCTTAGTGTGAACGCTGGCACATTTTTTATAATAAGGAGACGCCACTGTGTGTGTTGGCTCTGACTTTGACCACAGTTTCTATGGTAACAATGGGGGCTTTTGCTCCACACACGTAACACCACTGCCACCGCCACCACTACCACCACCACTACCACCACCACTACCACCACCACCACCACCACCACCACCTTCACAGGTCTGGTTTGATTTCAACTCAATTACGGATTTTGACAAAATAGAGAAATGTGCGTCGTGTGGCGTCGTGTCGAGAGAGAGAGTCTCAGCTCTGTTTCAACAAAATGAGAAAGAGCGAGAGAGAGAGAGAGAGAGTGTGTGTGAGAGAGAGAGAGAGTGTGTATGTGTGTGTGTGAAAGAGAGAGCGAGAGTGTGTGTGAGAGAGAGAGAGAGTGTGTATGTCTGTGTGTGAGAGAGAGGGAGACAGAGAGAGTGTGTGTGTGTGTGTGTGTGTGTGTGTGAGAGAGAGAGTGTGTGAGAGAGAGAGAGAGAGAGAAAGAAAGAGAGAGAGAGGCACAGAAAGCGAATACACAATAGACCAAGGCCAGGAGGTCCGAAGAAAGTACCTTTTCTTTATATAAAAGCACTTAAGCACTTGGCCACATTGTGTGTGTGTGTGTGTGTGTGTGTGTGTGTGTGTGTGTGTGTGTGTGTGTGTGTGTGTGTGTGTGTGTGTGTGTGTGTGTGTGTGTGTGTTGGTGTATGCGTGTGTGCATGTGTGCGTGGCTGCAAAATGCGTTTGAGCGCGAGATAAGTGCAGTTTGGACATCCATGCCTCTCGCGACTAAACGCTTGGTGTTTGATGCCTAAACCGATGTTGCCCCACTGTCTTATGATGTACTCATGCCCACACAAGCATTGGTAAGGTCGGATAAACGTTTCCATGAAAGTTGTGAAGACCCATCACCTTTTACTGTTTAACCGCTTAGAAACACACAAGCGCCTATTGTGAAAATGAATTGTGAACTACTCTCGAATGCAATAACCCCCCAACTCCAAAACGGTAGGGAAGCAAGTAGAGGTGCACCAGCACAAGATACATACAGAGGGATCATTGGGCAATAGCGTCTTATGAGGTTATTGTGTGCGTGGCTGCAAAATGCGTTTGAGCGCGAGATAAGTGCAGTTTGGACATCCATGCCTCTCGCGACTAAACGCTTGGTGTTTGATGCCTAAACCGATGTTGCCCCACTGTCTTATGATGTACTCATGCCCACACAAGCATTGGTAAGGTCGGATAAACGTTTCCATGAAAGTTGTGAAGACCCATCACCTTTTACTGTTTAACCGCTTAGAAACACACAAGCGCCTATTGTGAAAATGAATTGTGAACTACTCTCGAATGCAATAACCCCCCAACTCCAAAACGGTAGGGAAGCAAGTAGAGGTGCACCAGCACAAGATACATACAGAGGGATCATTGGGCAATAGCGTCTTATGAGGTTATTGTGTGCGTGGCTGCAAAATGCGTTTGAGCGCGAGATAAGTGCAGTTTGGACATCCATGCCTCTCGCGACTAAACGCTTGGTGTTTGATGCCTAAACCGATGTTGCCCCACTGTCTTATGATGTACTCATGCCCACACAAGCATTGGTAAGGTCGGATAAACGTTTCCATGAAAGTTGTGAAGACCCATCACCTTTTACTGTTTAACCGCTTAGAAACACACAAGCGCCTATTGTGAAAATGAATTGTGAACTACTCTCGAATGCAATAACCCCCCAACTCCAAAACGGTAGGGAAGCAAGTAGAGGTGCACCAGCACAAGATACATACAGAGGGATCATTGGGCAATAGCGTCTTATGAGGTTATTGTGTGCGTGGCTGCAAAATGCGTTTGAGCGCGAGATAAGTGCAGTTTGGACATCCATGCCTCTCGCGACTAAACGCTTGGTGTTTGATGCCTAAACCGATGTTGCCCCACTGTCTTATGATGTACTCATGCCCACACAAGCATTGGTAAGGTCGGATAAACGTTTCCATGAAAGTTGTGAAGACCCATCACCTTTTACTGTTTAACCGCTTAGAAACACACAAGCGCCTATTGTGAAAATGAATTGTGAACTACTCTCGAATGCAATAACCCCCAACTCCAAAACGTAGTGTGGTTCAGCGTGTGAGCCAAGTAATATGGTGCATGCGCGAGCTACACAGGTAACATTGACTAGAGTTGTGGTGGATTCATGTGGGGAATAGCGTCTGTTGATAGTGGTTGTGTGTGTGTTGTGTTCGTGTGTCGCTGTGCGTGTGTGTTGTTGGTTGTGTGGTGTGTGTGTGTGTGTGTGTGGGTATAAGTGTGTGCGTGCGTGTTTGTCGAGAAGGAAGTGCGCACTTGTGGCTCTCCCTCTCTCTGTGTTGTGTGGTTGGGTGTTGGCTACAACACCAAACTAAAATCTCAGCTACGGTGTTTTGTAAACATGCGTCAACCACAAGATATCTCAATCCGGAGTGATCTGACGTTTATTGTGTTGTCTGCGCGCTCTCTATGATGGCTCTCTTGCGTCCGGTCTTATACGTGACTGAATTGACTCCATGCACAACTCTATGACAGACCAGCAACCGATCGTGCCATTGTCTGCCGGGTCAACATTCATCGGCACAAGAGCTCGGACGATTTC
>PIJE02002162.1:79993-81123 GCA_002895965.2 Coryphaenoides rupestris
TTATCTTGGAATACGGCGCCCCGCTGTCAACCAACCACCTCGCGCGAGTAGCTGCGCGTCGTGTGTAGCCGGTGAACTGCGTCCAAACTACCGCGATGGAAGAAGAGAAGTGACGAGAGACACCAGAGAGAGGAGGACCAACCAGACCAGACACCCAGAGGGGGGGGGTGTCTGAAGAGAGTGTGTTTCCCGCCACCGGCCACCTAATTGGTTCATATACATATACAGTGTGTTCATCACCCAGGCAGAGAGCAGGTGCAGGTATCCTATCTCTGCCTCTAATGACTCTGTGGACGAGAGAGGCACGGCGCAGACAGACACACAGAGAGAGAGAGAGAGAGAGAGAGAGAGAGAGAGAGAGAGAGAGAGAGAGAGAGAGAGAGAGAGAGAGAGAGAGAGAAAGAGAGAGAGAGAGGACCCCCTAATCGATCTTGCTTCGCTCGCTTTCTACTTGTGGGTTTGTGGGCGACGGGTGCAGTCTGGTTCATTTGGATTCATCGCGTAATCAGTTGGGCGTGGATGGAGCGGAATGGAATGCTACACCTTCGGTTTATTATTATTATTATTATTTATTTATTCATGAATTATTGTGATGAATTTTATGCTCTCGTCCAAAGTGACATGAGCGATGAAAAAACATTTTTTTTGCTCAACCTTGCTTGTAATTAACAGGTAATGTAAATGACCACCGAGGGACTGCTGTTGGGAGTACAGTACATTGGTCACTGTTCCAACCCAAGTCAAGTCAAGTCAAGTATTTTTATTGTAACTTCACAGTTTACACGTTAGTATAAGCAATGAGTTAAAAACTTTATGTGCAAAACGCCCGACAGCCGACAGTAATTATAAGAATAGTAATTATAAGAAATTACAAAATAGAAATATAACTATATATAGGATTCGAAAATGTTGGGCGGCAGTAGCTCAGGAGGTATAAGAGCGGTTAGTCTGGCAACAGGAAGGTTGCTGGTTCGATCCCCGGGCTCCTCCCCCTCCTAGCTAAGTGTGGAGGTGTCCCTGAGCAAGACACCACCTAACCCTACCTGCTCCTCCTAGCTAAGTGTGGAGGTGTCCCTGAGCAAGACACCACCTAACCCTACCTGCTCTCGGTGTATGAATGGATGATTAAG
>PIJE02002163.1:8126-23126 GCA_002895965.2 Coryphaenoides rupestris
CATTTTCTTCGTCCATCCTCTATGATGATGAAATTGGTGTGTGTGTGTTGTGTGTGTGGTGTGTGTGTGGTGTGTGTGGTGTGTGTGTGGTGTGTGTTGTGTGTTGTGTGTGGTGTGTGGCCACCCGCACCCCTCTGACGACCCCCTCCCTCGAGTACAGGGACCCTGACGGTGGTCTCCCCGAAGGAGGAAGAGGAAGCCCGTCTCTCCTCGCTTAGCTCGTTAAAACCCTGACACAGGCCAAACAGCGACTGGTAATGAACGACATCCTAATTCCCACAGCGGCGCAGTGAGAGAGAGAGAGAGAGAGGGAAAGTGGTGAGAAGTCGTGCGCGTGGTTCGCTTGGCGTTGTTTTCTCCTCTGCGGCGTTCGACGCCCCGCTGTTTTGTTTAGGAAGGGCTCAACCCTGCTGTGTCAATAACCCTTCAGAGCCTCTCTCTCTCTCTCTCTCTCTCTCTCTCTCTCTCTCTCTCTCTCTGTCTCTCTCTCTCTCCCTATCCCCCCCCTCCCCCCCCCCCCCCCACCGCGCGCCACCACCCCACAAACAGGAAGTGTTAGCGATCTACTTCCTGTGTTATAAGGGCCGACAGGAGGGGGCAGTGAAATCTCCTCCATCTGAATGCAGTAAAAGTGAATGGAGGACATTGGTGGCGGGTGGTCCACCGGTACGCGTCCAATTCCTGAGGGTGGGAGGTCACAGGTTCGATGCCTACAATAGACTCGTCTTGATGGTTGAAGCGTTTCAGACATGTTTGTGTGTATTTACGTCTTTAAATATGTACAGTATGTATGTATGTATGTATGTTTGTATGTATGCCTGTACGCCTGCCCTTCGATTTTCTGAACAACCGTTTATGCAATTGATTTCACACTTGGCAGGTGTGTGGCTGAGGATCCAAGGAAGTGCCGTGCAGAGTGTGAAGTTGTTTGGATGATTTCTGGGTTCTCAAGAAATACCGGAGGCCAATCAATGGGCACGTTTGAGCGAGCACGATTGAAATGGGCACATGACTCTGACATTGAAATCCACAAATATTACAACAAACCATGGATACCTTTATATTCAAGGTTAAGATAAAGATCCTGTGTTTTTGGTGACATAACAAAAACCATTACTGTGGCAACACAACACAACACAACACAACACAAGTATTTATTTGCCTCTGGCGTCCACTGCACAGATGTTTACCTCAACCGTCCCTTGGGCCCAATGATCTCAGCCAATCGCAACCTGGCGTCTGAGCCGACGAATCCACACAGAGGAACAGGTTTTGGTCGGTTGAATATTAGCCCATCATCTTGCAGTTGATTTTGGTATCGCTGCATGAGGCCTGTACCTCGGCTGTGTTAAAAGTACTGCGTTTGTGCGGAATGTGTACTGTGTGTGGAGGAGAGTGTACTTTGATGCACACTTTGAGAACACATCGATGAATGGCCCTCAAAGGGCCAGCATCATGTCTGAGACTTAAAACATGACTTCTCTTCTGTTATTTAGATCTCATTCTACTCTATTCTATTCTACCGTATTACATTCTATTTTCATTCTATTCTCTTTTATATATGCTCATAAAGCAAGAAAGCGTGATGGAAAGAGCGTCTCTCTCTCTCTCTCTCTCTCTTTCTCTCTTTCTCTCTGTTCAAATTCAATTCAAATTCAATTCAAATTCAATTCAAATTTGAATTTGAATTGAAAGAAATACAAAGAGACACACAGAAGAGGGAAACAGAGAGAGATAAAAGAGAGAGAGAGAAAGAGAGAAAGGAGAGAGAAAAGAGAGAGAGAGAAAGAGAGAGAGAGAGAGAGAGAGAGAGAGAGAGAGAGAGAGAGAGAGAGAGAGAGAGAGAGAGAGAGAGGGAGAGAGAGAGAGAGAAATGGAGGAAAGAAGAAAAGAGAGAGAGAGAGAAAGAAAGAGAGAGAAATAGAACTTGAGAGAGAACCAGAGAGAGTGTGATAGAGAGACACATATAGAGAGTGAGAGAGAGTGAGCAAACTGTGGATGACATCATGGGACCTGTCTGGAGGCGGGGTGGTCAGGTTCTGGTGGGACAGCAGTGTGTGTGTGTGTGTGTGTGTGTGTGTGGGTGCTGGACCCTGAGTCATGCGTCAGAGCTGGAGCCTTGGTCTGGCTCTGCGGGACCTCGGCTGTGTTTATGGAGCCCAGACACTGATTAGCAGGACTCTTACACACTGCCTTTCTGTCTCTCCCACTCTCTCCCTCTGTCTCTAGGTCTCTCTCTCTCTCGCTATCTCTCTTTCTCCCTCCCTCTGCCTCAACGTCTCTCTGTCTCTCTCCCAGACTGAGAGTGAGAGAAAGACAGAGAGAAAGAGAGACAGAGAGACAGAGAGACAGAGAGACAGAGGGGTCTCTGTCTCTCTCTCACTGTTGTTCTGCTACCCTGTTCTCTCGCTCTCAGATGCTTTTTGATTCTCTCTCTCTTCCTTTCTCTCTCTCTCTCTCTCTCTCTCTCTCTCTCTCTCTCTCTCTCTCTCTCTCTCTCTCTCTCTCTCTCTATGTCTCTCTGTCTCTCTCTCCATGTTGGCTGCTTGAGGGTCTCCGCTTATCAGGGAGCAGGAGACTTGAGCAATGCCCCTATCTAACATGGAGGAGGCTGTGTATGTGTGTGTGTGTGTGTGTGTGTGTGTGTGCGTGTGTGGGTGTGTGTGTGCACGTACATATATAAATACAAGTATGTAACTATTAACATGAATGTGTGTTTATACATACATGTGTGTCTATGTACATGCAATTGTGTATGTGTGTGAGTGTGTGTGTGTGTGTGTGTGTGTGTGTGTGTGTGTGTGTGTGTGTGTGTGCCTGTGTGTGTGTGTGTGTGTGTGAGCGATAGGGCTGTCGCCAGTGCTGTCATAGCCTGGAAACTCCAACGCAGTTCAGCAGAGCCCAGCAGGGAGCCGGCGGGGCCCCTCGGGGCCCTTATCACAATCCTGAGGCCTGATTGTTGCATGCTGCTGAAACATGCGGGCCCTGGGGGTCAGAGCCCAGCGCCACAGCCCCCCCCCCCCCCCCCCAGCTCTCACAGCACACAGAATATATATACACATACACAAGAACACACACACACTTTAAACACACACACACACCTACACACACACACACATACATACACTCACATACACACATACACACACACACACACACACACACACACACACCCAAGCACACACACATACACAAATAAACACTGTTTTATGCACATGCATTACATTATGTGAAGAGCTGAATATATAACTATATTTTAATTAATTAATTATGTGGATGTTTCACTGTAAGCATGCATGTGTGTGTGTGTGTGAGAGAGAGAGAGGAAGAAAGAGAGAGAGAGAGACAGAGACAGAGACAGAGACATTGATAAGAATGGCTGGTGATGGTGCCATGTTGATCCAGGGTCTTGCGATGTCCACGGCCATCGAGTATGCCACCTGGTGAGTTAGTGTTCTCTGTGTGTGTGTGTGTGTGTGTGTGTGTGTGTGTGTGTGTGTGTGTGTGGGTTGTAGCGTCTAGAGAGAACCATTTTGACACCATTGTTAGTGAAATGTAACCTCTGTGTATTGTATTGGCTTACACAGGGTGGACGTGTGCAAGTGTGTGTGTGTTTATATTTGTGTGTGTGTGTGTGTGTGTGTGTGTGTGTGTGTGTTGTGCGTGTGTTTGTGTGTGTATCCATCAATGTGTGTGTGTGCCTTTGTGCTGAGCCAGAGTCTTCACCAGCCTCCTTTAATGCTCCATTAGCCAAATTAGAGTCTTAATTGGGGAGGCGTGGAGAGCTCTGAGGGAGGGGTGTGTGTGTGTGTGTGTGTGTGTGTGTGTGAGTGTGTGTGTGTGTGTGTGTGTGTGTGTGTGTGTGTGTGTGTGTGTGTGTGTGTGTGTGTGTGTGTGTGTGTGTATGTGTGTGTGTGTGTGTGTGTGTGTGTGTGTGTGTGTGTGTGTGTGTGTGTGGTGTGTTGTGAAAGTAGTGAGCATGAGACCTCTCCTCCCGTAGGAGAGAGGAGAGAGGTGGGAGAGAGGAGAGAAGAGAGAGAGGTGGTGTGTGTGTGTGTGTGTGTGTGTGTGTGTGTGTGTGTGTGTTGTGTGTGTGTGTGTGTGTGTGTGTGTGTTGTGTGTGTGTGTGTGTTGTGTGTGTGTTGTGTGTTGTGTGTGTGTGTGTGTGTGTGTGTGTGTGTGTGTGTGTGTGTGTGTGTGTGTAGGTCATGCACATCTGCTCTAAGGGGGACATTTAAAGGGAAGGCCAGTTTGAGTCTTAAAGGGGATGTTATATTTCAGGGACAGGAAGAAGTGACTATCAGTGGCTGCAGACGAGAAAGTGCTGTGGCCAGTGAAAGGGACATGAGGAGGAGAGAGCCTGTGAACCACCGTGCTGATTACGCTCCTCAATGCTAATGGACGCGCGCTAGCCTTAACGGGAGCGCTCGCTAACAAATTTGATTAGCGGGTTATTAGCTAATTAGCCCGTCGCTACGATGGACGTCACTGGTGTCAGACTAAATAAACGCCGGGCTCAGATTATTTGGATGGCGTTAATCGTGCTGCGCTGTATAGCTCTGTGTGGTTCCTCGGTGGGCGGTAGATTCTACTGAAACCAGGAAGCAGCGGCACCATAGGATCCAGGGGCAGGCTATTCTCTACGCAGTGGAGGCATTTAGACAGCAAAACATGTTGGGAATATTTGCATATGTCGACTAGATTTTGGATAAACACACACAAACGTGCAAATGCACACACACACACACAAACACATACACATGCAACATACCAACACGCATGCAGTAGTATTTGAGGGTATGATGCATAAACACACGTCCATGCATGTGCACACACACGCACGCATGCACACACACAAAGCAAAGCAACGCAAACACAGTTATCCACACACACACACACACACACACACACACAGAACAGAGAACAGTGCATGGAGAGGGCTCATAGAGAATGCTGCGGTATCGATCCTGGAACATAGGATTATACAGTCTGTCTCTATAGGCTTAGCGGCCTTTAATTCCCTCACAGAATAGATAGACTGACTTTGGCTCTATACGTTGCTGGATCAATGCAAATCTGCTTAGCGCCCAGCGGTTCCATTTTAAATGAATTCCATTAGCCATGAGTAAAAGTTCTCTGGCTAATGTGATTAGGGGCTCCTTGCCCACGGAGTTTCTCTGAACGCGGTGAAACATTTATTTTTTCCTTATTCCTCTCTCTCTCTCCTCTCTCTCCTCTGTCCTCAGTCCCCTCTCTCTCTCACTCCAACCTCTCTCTCTCTGTCTCTCTCTCTTTCTCTCTCTCTTTCTCTCTTGCCAGACGCTCGTTGCCGCGGTGACCTGTGGCGTAACAGGAAGTGACGATGACGCTGAGTGGCTAGCAGGTGCTGATGTCTGGAGATGTATGCACACACACACACACACACACACACACACACACACACACACACACACACACACACACACACACACACACACACACACACACACACAGACACACACACACACACACACACACACACACACACACACATACACACACACACACAAAACAACCACACAAAACAGAGTTGTCAAAGCTGGTACAAATATGATGGACACAAATCAGTCAAAACGTAACATAGTCCCATAAAACACACACACACACACACACACACACACACACACACACACACACACACACACACACACACACACACACACACAGGTGGCTGTGGAGGCCGATGCGTGAGCCACACACTCGTCCACAGGTGGGGCAAGGGAGCCCAGATGTTGGAGTAATGCCGGTGGCCCTCTATTAGTTCGGTCACCCTGGCACAGGTGACCCATGCATACACACACACACACACACACACACAGTACCGCCACCACCACCATCACCATCACAGAAACCACCACCACCATCATCACACCACATCCACCAGCAACACCACCAGCTCAGCACCACTGACACCACCACCATCACCTCTACCCCCTCACCACGACCACCACCACTATTACCGCCACCACAGCCATCACCGCCACCTGCAGCAACACCGCCACAGCCACCACCAGCTCATCCCCACCACCTCCACACCCACCACCACCTGCAGCACCACCACCTCAGCACCATCAGCAGCGGTGACATTGGCCACAGGAAGCAGCAGCAGCGGCCACTCGACTTCAATCTGATGACGAAGAATCACAAATATGAGATTAGTCCTTCCCGCCCAACCCGCCTCCTCGACTCTCCTAAGTGCCACTCGGCACAAATGGGACCCTAAGAAGATAATAACCATACAATTGCTTTTATAGGGACCGAGTCATTCGATTACAAGCCCTCACAGCAAAACACTGCCCTGCCGCCCTCCCCTGGCCCCCGTTACCGCCCAGAAACACAGTGCCACAGCTGGAATGTGAGCACCAAGGGTGTGTGTGTGTGTGTCTTATGTGTGGTGTGTGTGTGTGTGTGTGTGTGTATGTATGTATGTATGCTATGTTATGTATGCATATTTGTGCAGGTTTAGTGTATTCCTGTTAGTGTGTGTCTGTGTGTGCGGTGGTGTGTGTGTGTGTCTCCACTAACAGGAGTTGGCTCATCGACGAGGGAGGTATCGACGTGGCTGTGTGTGTGCGCGTGCATTTGTGTGTGTGTGTGTGTGTGTGTGCGATGCTGTTGTTGTATATAAGGTCATTTACCACATTCTCAGGGTTAGAGTGGGTGGTGTGTTGGTGTGTTGGGGGTTGCAGCGGCGGTGGTGGTGGGAGGGGAGGCGGGGCATGTCGAGTGAATATGGAAGAGATTGATGGACTGACAGGATGAATTATTGGCCCGGCCTGATCAATGTCACCCACTTAAGGCCGTGTGATTGGATTAGACTCAACCACCAAACTCATCCCCCCCTCATCTCATTTCACATTAAGGGCGGACAAAAGAAAGAAACAACTTTCATTACACTTCTCTTTGTTTTGATATTGCTGGGAATCTGCTGGAGGACGTTGATGGAGGACAGAGTTTATTGTGCTTCTTAAAACGCTGCTCCGAATGGCGGTAAACCATCACCGCCGACAAGCCTGGAAACACTCTTTAAAGATGTTCAGGCTTCTCGGACACTATTTCTCTAAGTTGACGTCTTTGCAATACATTGCAAGACTAGAAAACAATGAATCTGATGTTTAAAGTTAAGAAGTTGTCCTCTTTTTTGGCAGAATATCATGATAGTCTGGATAATATAAGGATATTGAAACATATGAAATACTTTATTTTTATGTATATTCACAATTCACGACAATGTCCTGGTCAGAAAGGAAAAGTCTACAAATTAAGAGCCACTGCATATGATTTAGCCTGTCTGAATTAATTAATTCAATTAAAATGATAATTATTCAATATATGATTCACCACTTGATATGACAATCAGATTTCTATTCATGTGCATTTTCATGAAGCCACTGCTCACACTGTAACCTTGCACCATGTGAAACAAGTTTCCGAACAGAAAAATGTAATTCAAATGTAATTGTATAGTTTTACCTGCAGTTGTGCTGAAATGTGCTTCGTGTGGATGAATACGCGCCGCTGGTGCAGCCTTCATATGTCCAGGGGGCAGCTCTGCGTGTGCCAGGTAGCTTAGCGGTGAGCTAGCGGCCCCTGGGCCCAGCTCGGCACTCTCACACACACACACACACACACACACACACACACACACACACACACACACACGCTTCTGACATATTGTTCTCAGCACCCTAATTACATAACGCTAACACACACATTGCTAATGTATAAGCCTATTATCTTGTCCCCCAAACGTAGAGCTGCCTGTGTCAACCTACAATAGAATAAAAGCAACCTGTGTTATTTCATATGAAATTCCCCAGAGGCTTTGTATGGCAACATTTTGCTGTGTAACATGATTTTTTTGGTTTAAATCACCAGCTTGAATGGTTGACTGTCATGAGCAACTTGGGCTGTCTGGCTGCGGCATCTGGCTGGGCGCGCTTCTTTTGTTAGCCTGGGACTGCCGGGAGGAAGGGGGTCATGTTCCTATGTGCCCTTTTTAATTGTCCATGCGTCAGTTAGAGGCGAGTCGTGCACTAAAAGGATAAACGAGTTTAGTGTTGCATTATAGCCTCCCTCTAAAGTAACACTTCACATTAAAAGAGCACGGCTGTCAGAGTCTCCATATGGACCTACATGTTCTGATGGTTGTTGTTGTCTGAACTACTCTGACAGACACACACATACACACTTACACACACACACACACAGACAGACAACACAACACACACACACACACACACACACAACACATACACACACACTCATTATTATCAAAGCTAAATTGCTTGCTAAATATTTAAATGTGAAAAAATCTATCTCGAACTGTTAATTCTTCTCTTAACAAGAAAATACAAATTGTAAATAAAACAAGTTGTAACATTTGATATAAATTAAACACACAGACAAATATGACGCTATAGGGCCCTAGTAATTGCACGTTCATAAAAAAGTTAAAGTCACCCAACACTTTCCCATGGCTGACAGGCGCTTTCAACAGTGAATGTAACTCGTGTTTTATCATCATGGGGAATTTGCCACGATTTGTCGGGAGAGCTTCTGACACCTCATATATCAGCACCATGGGCCTGCATGGCCCCCAATAAAACCAGCTGCTTTCTCCATGGGTGTTCTCTCTGTGGAGGCCTCAGACATGTCCACTATCTCACCATCATGCCTCTCTCTCTCTCTGTCTCGGTCAATAACAAGCCATTTTATTCCCCATATATATTTATACTGTTTTTTCAGTCACTTTTGTTCAAATTTCTTTTTTGACATTTTGTGTCCATCTCCCCTCTCTCCCTCTATCCTTTATCTGTTTCACCCTCATCTCTCATCTTCCTCAGCTCGATACACAGAGAGAGAGAGAGAGAGACAGAGACAGAGAGAGAGAGAGAGAGAGGGAGAGAGAGAGGGGAGGAGGAAGAGGAGGAGGAAGGAGGAAGAGGTAGAAAAAAACCCTATCTGTAATAACAAGCCGCTGACAGACAGGGCGCTGAATCGAGGGAGAAGCAGAGGAAAACGCAGAGATGGATTTAACTACGCCCCCGGTCATTAGCCTCAACATAATAATCACATCATCATCATCATCATCATCATCATCATCTCACTCATTCGGAAGTTCTCGGGGGCCTTGGAGGAAGATGGAGACTGTCGGGAAGCCTCTGTGTTGTCTTCTCTGTCAGAAGGAGGGATGCTGCTGCTGCTGCTGCTGCGACTGTCAGCCTCCAGAACCTTCATGATGAACACAGATATCCACTGTTCTGCTCCTACACTATATATTACACTCAAATAGATCAGCCATTGGGTAGAGACAATATCACATGCAGGCCTATGTTCATTTATATTTTCCATTGGTAAATATGGTGGATCACCCCTCCTCACAGTTAATATGGTTAATAGGATTTGTAGCCTAAGTCATATTTATAAATTGAGAAATATGTCAAATACAAGAGCAAGTGTTGTTTACCAGCAGTGGTGGAAGACTAATCTTTTACTTGAGTAAAAGTAGTCATACCACACAAGTTCCTGCATTTAAAATGTAATTTAACTAAATATACAAATGTAATGGCATTAAAAGGCCTATGGTAAACGTATTGCATTCATGTGTTAATCACTTTAATGTTGCCACTGGTAAATGTGAAGCTTTTAAGATTTTAATATATTTAGATTTTGTATTGTACTTTACATACTGCTGGGTAGTTTTTGAATTTCCCCCCTAGGTACCAATAATGCCTTATTGACGCAATAATATCAATAATGTATTTATTGATTCTATTTTGTGTTGTTGATTTTAATCTGCAAAGTAGGCTAACTAAAACTGTCAGACAAATGAGGTGGAGTAAAAAGTACAATATTTGTCTCTGAGATGTAGGGGAATACAAGTATATAGCAGAAAATAGAAATACTCAAGTAAAGTACAAACCTTAAATAGGTAGCCTAGTACATTCACTCAAGTCTATAGCTCTTGAGTGAATGTACTTATACTTTCCACCACTGTTAACCACTGTTGAAGCATATTGTTTAATAGACATAAAATTCAACAAGGTTTCACACAACTTCTCCCAAAGCGCCTGCTGCAGCTTCATTTATAGGCCCGTTCATTTATAGGCAAAAAACAATCTTCTCTCCCTACACTCGACACTATTTAAACCATAGAGGCCTCAGACACAATGCAAAGGATAGGCCTATGTGTGCATCGCCCCCTGGAGTTGTTAGGAGGTATGCATGTCGGACACGAAATGTAAATATTCTATACTGTTGATCTACATACTATATTGTTAGTCTAGCCATATGATCGCATCTTGGTGAACGACAACATCATTTCAGATACGTTACAGTTCGTACCAGGGGCGTTCCTAGGACTTGAAGACATAGGGGGCTTAGCCCAGACCTTTCCGGGGACCTCCATTTCCATGCTTTTTCAGGCACTCTGCACCTTATTTACATGTAAACTACACGTCTTAAATAATTACATTTGTCATTGAAAAAAAAATGTGTTCCACAAATCTGTTGTTTACTTTCCAGAATCATTATGAAATGTGATGTTAAAAATATTAATAGTTGTTACTAATGAGTACCAAGTGCCAAGTGCACGGCTGAAAAGTCTTCGGTTGCTTGAAAAACGTGTCAACAATATATTATTTTCGAAGGGTTTCATGCGTGATCGGAATGAAAAAATATACAGAGTTTTTAGATGCAGGGCTATTCATAGTTTAGCTTTTTTGGATTATGGGGGCACACGGGGGGGGGGTCGATCTCCCCCCCTGAGTCCCCCAGTGCTCTTCACCAACCTGAGCTGGCAGATGACGCAGGGGCCTCTCACTGACTGCTCATCTGCTGCTCCAGCAATGGGAGATAACTAACTTCGAAAAATCTTTGTATACCCATACCATAGCCTTCATCCAAGTCTTGCCTTACTTACTTTTATGTATTTATGTATTTTTTTTTAATATAATACATTTATGATCCGGGGCTATTCATACAACTATTCATAAAGCACCCAGGCCTGACGACGCCACTGGTTCGCAGAATTAATTTGCGTTTTGTGTTTTGGTCCAACAGCCGTAGTGGGAACGGGTGGACGATTCTCCTGGTGACCAGCTGGGTTGTGTTTGTTTCTCTTGGGTGTCGGGAGGCCCCGGGACCCGGGACCCGGCCCAAGCCAGTGACAGACATGCACGGGTCCATAACACGACCCTGCCCCAGTGCAATGAGAGATATACTGCTCCCTGGAAACACGCGTTATAACGTCCCTCCCCGGCGCAGAGGTAATTCCCATGAAGCTGTGTGTCCGTCGGCCGGCCCGGGCTGGCAGGGTGAGGAGGGCTCCCTGGCATACGTGCTCATCAACGCCCGGGTCGCACATGTGGTGGTCACAGCATATCTTCCTCAAGTGTGTGTGCCAGGGCAGTGTGTGTGTGTGCGCGCTTGCGTGTGCGTGTGCGTGTGCGTGTGTGTGTGTGTGTGTGTGTGTGTGTGTGTGTGTGCGTGTGTGTGTGCGTGTGTGTGTGCGTGTGTGTGCGTGTGTGTGTGTGTGCGTGTGTGTGTGTGTGTGCGTGTGTGTGTGTGTGTGTGTGTGTGTGTGCGTGTGTGCGCGCTTGCGCGTGTGTGTGTGTGTGTGTGTGTGTGTGTGCGTGCGTGTGCGTGTGTGTGTGTGTGTGTGTGTGTGTGTGTGGTGATGATGAGGTGATGGAGGCCTGGAATCAGGGACTGCTTTGTGTAAAGATGTAATGATGATATTGGCTCGCAAACGCGGACAACCTTGCGTAAATTTCATCGGTCTGTAAGTTTCAGTAGAAGAATAACACATTGAAATCAAAATATTTTTTCCAGTGGCTTCCATGGTAAAAACACAGTTTTGAATAGTGAATAGTCGATAAAAAGATATATTTGTATAATTATCTAAATAATAAAAAGTAGGCCGATTAAAATATGCCTACAACAAGAAGAACAATATATTTACTTTATTTATTTATTTACAAATTCATTCAAATATAAAACAATTTAAACTGTACGCATAGTCCGACAGAATTATAAAAATAAGCGAAAAAGAAAATAAATATCTACACGCAACAGACTGTAATTGAAGGCATAGGCCTATTATTTACATTATTTTAATTTGTTCCAACCTTGTTTCATTATTCTTCCTAAAATCACCCAATTCAAATGGAGTTGGAATGGACGGCCCTTCCAGTGTATTTGACCAATTATCCAGATACCAGTCTAATGTATTCATTAAATTGTGTGGGGGTGGTGTTATGTGTAAAACTCTGCTCGTTTATTGAAACGGATCGGATGAGTCTGAGGTCTTAAATCTTAATATAAAAAACTACCGCAATGAATAAATGCAAGTATATTGGCCTGCAAGTTTCAAGGTTATAAATAGACCTCGTATCACTGTAATGACTTCTTTAAAGTTATATCAAAATGTTACATCTACAAATTTTACATTTTGTATGTATATGTATACGTTCTGAATGTATAATTCGACAATCTGGTTTAAGGCAAGAAATGGATAATTATATTTTCTTCTGTAACATAGGGCCTTTATTTCCCACCATCTATTTTTGAAGGACTCCGAATGAAGATGAGATTTGATATGAGCTTAACTTTCCCACTGGTTATGTCGTATATAGACGATTGCCAACCTTGCTTTACTACAGGAGGCCTAATCTCTGACAGCGTGAAATATAAGAGATTAGATAAATCCAACGTCATTATATCAATCATGCGGACAAAGTTATTATAAACTCCGTACGCTGTCACTAAGTTGAAACCACTATTGGACGGGGTGTCAAATTGGGTGTTAAAAGTGGGTGTTGAATGAAATTGCTCTAATAACAATTGTCTCCATTTGTATTAATGAGGGTTTACTGCAGAAAGCTTACGGTTTTTTTGTATGAATATGTAATTATTGACGTCTGGCAGTCAATACATTGGTAATTTTTGTGTAAACGTGGCCCCCCCGCATCGCTCCGTCATGTCCCCACTGTCTCAGCGCATCTCTCTTCATTACGCCCGGGAGGCTGGGAGATGGGCCGACACTTTTACAGCCTTTCCCGTTGCTTACACATAGAAAAAAGCCACAACCACCAGAAAGAAAGATAAATGTGAGCAGTGAGTGAACACTATATACTATTATGTAAAAAATAAAAATAAATATATATATATATATATATATATATATATATAAAGAAAAAAAGTCTGGTTCCGGGAAAGGACCGGCGGCCTGATGGGTTCCGCGCCATCATCAGTCCAGAATGACAGGACGAGCGAGAGAGAGAGGCGGGGGGGGGGGGGGGCAGAGAGAGAGAGAGAGAGAGAGAGCATGTGTGTGTGTGTGTGTCTGTGTCTGTGTGTGTCTGTGTGTGTGTGTGTGTGTGTGTGTGTGTGTGTGTGTGTGTGTGTGTGTGTGTGTGTGTGTGTGTGTGTGTGTGAGTTAGTTTACAGAGGGGGGGCCTCAGCTGTGCGTCATGGGAGCGGTCATTCCTCGGCATGGGGGGTGTGGGTATACGTGGTGGTGGTGGTGGTGGTGGTGGGCTGGGGAGGCTGGAGCTAAATAAAGATCTTTACTGACAGCCAAATGAACGGATGGGTCCTTCTGAGTTAACCTTGATGAATGGTTCACCCAGGTGTTTTCAATAATGACAATAAGCACTGCAAGCCGCAGGCCCACTGATACTGGTATAATGCATTATTAGGCCATTAGACGCGGCCCAACAGAGACCACTTATGCACCAGCCTATCAATAATGTGGTGTCCCGGTCCGCGTCGGGGGCCCGGGGAATTAGTCATACTGATATTCTATTTAATAAAAAAAAATCAGGGGAAGACGCATAAAGAATCTCATTACCTTTTAACAGGGTTACAGTAACCCGGGAGGACCGCAGGTTTAATTTTCATAAGAGCATCCATTGCTCAATTATGTGTCAGGCGGAGAAAATGTAAATGGAAAAAATGGAATGCTAACAATATCTACGGCAGCACATTGGCAGATAGGAGACACAGAGCAGGGGGTGGGGTGTGTGTGAGTGCGTGCGTGTGTATGTGTATGTGTGTGTGTGTGTGTGTGTGTGTGTGTGTGTGTGTGTGTGTGTGTGTGTGTGTGTGTGTGTGTGTGTGTGTGTGTGTGTGTGTGTGTCGTTCTACTGTTTGAATGCAATTTTTTTCGTGTCAGATTAGTAGATCATGCACAAGCAAGAGAGGGACTTGCTTGTTTTGCGGGAACACACGGACACACAGACACATGATGGACGGAAACGCTATAGTCTCTCTCTCTCTCTCTCTCTCTCTCTCTCTCTCTGTGTCTCTCTGCATGTCGTTCGTTAACATGCGCTGACAGAGAGCTCTATGGCTCAGTGGGCAGAGGACGTGTTGTGAAGACACTGTAATAATCTCTATAGAATACCACCAGTGTGCCTCTCTGTCTCACATGAGGCCAGAGGACATAGCGTTGTATTCTTTATCTGCTTTCCTAAATCAGTCACTTGAATCATCATTCAACAAAGTGTATTTGTGTTGTGCAGAGAACGATAATATATCAAAACCAAAATAAAGTTCACAATGGGCTATAGTGCCAAAAAACACGCCTACATTCTCTTTCTTTCTCTATTCTCTGAAGCACAATTGCACATGAAAACCCCAATGCTGTCCAACGTACTCACATGGTCTTCATACATGCCCTAAAAGGTTTCATTATAAGGAACACATTGTATTCTATATAGTATGTACACATGCACAACAGGGCATACATACACCTACCATGACACATACCTGATAGACAAACATGTATGTGCATGCATATGTTGCTGCCTACCTACACACTCACTCACACACACATACACACACTCAATCACACACATAAACCGGTAGTCCTACAGCTGTGCTAACAAACATGTGTGTGCACACAAATGTGCACACATTCCCCCCCCCCCTCCCACACACACACACACACACACA
>PIJE02002163.1:28126-35626 GCA_002895965.2 Coryphaenoides rupestris
ACTGATACACAAACAATGAGTGATCATTGACAGCATGTGTTTCTGTTCAGTAATAAACATGTCACGGCAAGGGAGGCAGCCGGTTGGCCCCTAATTAATTCACCCCCCCCCCCCTCCCCCTCTCTCTCACTCTGTCTCTCTCTCTCACACACACACAAACACACACACACACTCACACACACAATGTGACGGACACATTAAGAAATAAGTGTGGAGATAAATCAGTGGAGGCACATATAGACGTTGAACATACAGCAACAAAACATAGTCACACACATTCACAACAACGCACAGTATAAAGTACACAAAATATCAAATGAAATAATAATAGAGTAATATTATTGCACATATTTGAAACAGTATGAATACCATGCAGTTAATGAATGGCAACGCTATTGCCATTAGGCCTGCTGTGGCTAAAAGCCCAGCGCGATATTCAGCCAGCAAAAGATTTTATCTGGAAAAATAAAGCCAACATTGTTACGTTTAAAGCTGATCATTTGAATAAATCTACTCTTTCGTTGTCTCAAAAACCTTGGCGCTCGACATTGGAAAAAGCTGCTTTTCCAAATGCGCTCCTACGTGCCAGCCTATACTGTCTGCAGCCGTAGTGTTTGTTTCTAAATGTCTCTCTTCTCTCTCTCTCACTATAGGAGGGCCTCCAGTCCACCGTGCCCTCATGCCCTGTCGTGTTGTGTGTCCAAACAAACAAAACGGTGTGTGTGTGTGTGTGTGTGTGTGTGTGTGTGTGCGTGCGTGCGTGCGTGTGTGTGTGTGTGTGTGTGTGTGTGGCAGCAAGCTGTGCCCACAGCGCAGCGCCTGTCAGCGGCTCCACCTTCACAGCAGCCGTCCCGTCGCCAGACGACGCAGCAGAGGAACCGCAGCAGGGCAGGCTGAACGCAAGACGTGTTTAGGTTCGGCATTATAGTAGTACCCGCCGGGTATAGAAAAGCGCCCCCCTGTGTTGGTGAAACGAAAATAAGGCGATCAACGCTTGTGGTGTGTGTGTGTGTGTGTGTGTGTGTGTGTGTGTGTGTGTGTCTCTAGGAAACAAGGCTCATGGGAGTATACAGAGGGAATTTTCCTTCACCCCTGACCCTGACCAATTCACCAGGACGCACAGTGCGTATGGGCGCACCGTTCCTTGTTACCAATATGGTAAATGGTTCAGGTATAATTATTCATCAGTGGCTTTGTGAGACCGCTTGGCCAGCCTGCTTTAGAGACTGGAATACAACTATAAATATTCAATTTCACTCGGCATAAGGCATTTAGCTGATGGTCTCGGGTTATTCACAGCGGCATTATGCATGGAGTCAGATAATCATAGCAAGAGGTTTAAAACAGTACAGTACACCACTCAACATACTGTATATCTATATGGGTTAATTACTGCCCCCTATATGGCCTTATTTGCCCGATATAGGATCAATTACAGGGTCCTATTGCCTGTAGAGAAGACCAGATCACAAGTATGCCATTCAATATAGGCACAAAGATGTGATTTCAAACAAAAGCATGACAGAATCCAATTCTTTGACTGCTTGACTGCATGATCTGATTTAAATGATCAGTTAATACAACAAAAAGCTGCTAAGTTTTGAACCATGTTTTATTTTTTTCCCCGTTGTTTGTTTGATCTCTGTTCTAGCCTACGTATCTTGCTTAAAAAGACAAATAACCTAACCTAATTATTTAACAATAGCCTAACCTAATTATTTCATTTTGATAGAAATGCGCAATGACAATATAGACAAAGACATGCGTCATTAAGTAACACCAGCTGCACCACAGACACTGCACTGCTGTTTGGTGAGCTTGTGGTTTACAGAGGAATATATAATGATACTACTGATGAAGCAATATGCTTAATCTGCGCTAGTCTGAAACGTCAGTGAGCTAGTGTAAACCAATAGCGCCTATGGTGTGCACCATGGTCCGATACTGACATCTGTCGGCAGGAGATGAAAGTACAACTCATGCTTTTGAACTGATACTTTTAGAACAAATGTAAAGTTCTGAAACTGGTGTGTTTATCAGTAATTAGTCTATATTTCAAACTTTAGTCATCATTATGCGATATTAGCTGTATTTGTCAAATGTGCATTTACACAATGGTGTGATAAGATAAGATGGAGCCTACTATTGGAGCCTACCAGAGAGACTAAAACAGAGTTTATTTCCACAGGCTATTAGGACTGTGAACTCTGACCTCACTAGGGGCCCCCCACTGCCCACTCCCATGCACATAACTTGATACTAAAAATGTTTATATATGCCTTCTTGTTTATATGCCTTTTGCTGTTTATTTGCCAATCTGCTCATATTTGTCATTCTAAAAAAATTTAAATAGTGTGGATATTAGATTATTTCCCTTCAATTGTGATATTTTTGATATTTGTATTGTTCTGTTGCACATTCCACTGGGCATCAGCACTTTTTCATTTCACTGCATATCCCCTATGTGTATGTGACAATTAAACTTCTTGAATCTTGAATCTTGAATCTTTATTCATCACGGATGGGAAAATAGCTCATGGCAGAAATCACAGGGCAGTATAGAGTCTAATTTGAATGAAAGAATGAAGAAATGAGAAAGAATGAGAAAATCCTGACAGATTGAGCAATAGGAGAGCACATACAGGTTATATTGATTTTGTTTGTACCCTTGGACACTAGGCCAGCATGCATAGACCAGAGATTCCCTGCAAACAAAAAATGACAATTTTCAAAAGATTAATATTTGTTGAATGTATTCACTATTATGTTGATTGTTTCTGATCAATAAACTGATAAATAACTTCTAGGTTTAAGCTTTGTTTGTTATAAATGAAGGGGTACTTGAGGCGTAGGTCTGCTGTTGGGGCTGTGGGGGTCCATAAGACAACAAAGGGGTTGGGGGAACAAACACACTGCCGTGGACTATAGGTACATATCCGCGCGTGTGTGTGTGTGTGTGTGTGTGTGCGTGCGTGTGTGTGCGTGCGTGTGTGTGTGTAAACAGACACCACCCCAGATCCTTGCGTTGCCACGGTGACCCATGCACGCGGTGTGGCGTGCAGTAGCAGTAGCGCCGGACCGCCAGCAGGGGGCGGCGTTTCCTCAGCTGCGCGTCAGCCAGAGCAGAGCAGAGATACCGCCATCGCCCCCAGGTAGTGTTCCACACACACACTGACTGACTGCTTATCAGTCGGAGCTCGGCTGTCTAGCGCTCCTCCACCGCTTCTTTAAAATGGTGACTAAAGCCAGAAAACAGAATACGGGCGGCGGGAGCGGGAAGACCCAGGCGGCGGCGGCGGCGGCGGCGACCCCGGTCGAGCGGGACAGGAGTCCGCTTGTGGTTAAAAGTAACGTGCGGCGGTCTGGCGGCAGAGACGGGAAGGCGTCGGGCGGCTCTGTGCCTCATTACGCGGCGTCGGCGGCGGCGTCGTCGTCGTCGTCGTCGGGCAGAGCGAAGCCGGGGCTCAGTCCCAGACTAGGGACCGCTCTCCTGCTCGGTAAGTTACCCCTTAGCTAGCTAGCTCGTCAGTTAGCCTGGTAGCTCAGCCCCCGCTAACGGGTTCTGATAGTCATGGACTGGATGTCAAGCACACAGAACACACACACACACACACACACACACTGTTACTTCTTGTCCAACAGTGGTGACAACTCCTCAGAAACAAACATGGCTTTTTTGTTTGTTTGTTTGTCTGGAAGCCCAAGTGATGCACGGTTACAAGTTTCTGTGACCGCCAACACTTTTATCGTCGTCGCGGGTCGTGTGGTCTGTCGTTCACATGTGAAATGTTTAAGTTTTCTGTGCTTCTTTTGCAGCTGCACTTGCTGGATTTCTCCACTGGTAAGGGGGGTGTGTGTGTGTGTGTGTGTGTGTGTGTGTTTGTGATATACCCTGACCCTATAAATCATAGTCTACTTAATGTGACAGCCTCCTTGTTAGAAACACACCTACATTATTTTTGCTTTTACAAATATAAGATGACATTGTGACATTTGCACCATCATCATCATCATCAGTCACCACAAGTGATGACCTATTGTATTTATGTGTACTATTACACATTTAAATGTGCATGTTATTGCATGTACTCTTTGTAAGTCGCTTTGGATAAAAGCGTCTGCCAAATGCCCTAAATGTAAATGTCATATGTGTTATTATATGCATGTTGTATGTTATTGTAGGCCTATATCTAATGGAGGGGCACCTTAGTCGCAGAAAAATGTTTCGTATTTATACTCCATTGTGAACCTGAATAAAAATGTTTCATATTTATACTCCATTGTGAACCTGAATAAAAATGTTTCATATTTATACTCCATTGTGAGCCTGAATAAAAATGTTTTTTCTTCTCATGTGATTAGGTATCACCTCACGCTCCTGTTTGAAAATGACAGACACTTTTCACACTTATCTAATCTGGAAAAGGAAATGGCCTTTCGGACGGAAATGGTAAATAAGAGAGAATAATATTCACAACTTTCATTATCCTTTCTGGCGTTTCATCCATTTTAATGACCAGCAATGCATCTTTTTTTTCTTCTTCTTTTTATTGCCACAGCTCATGATTAATCAGAATGCCATCATAAGGTTAGCTTATTGCTATGCATGGCTCTCTCTCGCTCAGCATCATAAAGATTCTCATCGTGTACACCGTGAGGTACAAGACCTTGTAAATAAAAGAAAAAAAATAGTGTACTATTTTTGAAGGTGAGACTTTTATCGCGCGCGGTCAGGAAACACAATGGGGCTGTGTGCGTCTAGTGTTGCACGGATTACATTTCTTGACAGAGTTGTGTGTTCCATCCATTTCTCTGCACCCCTTCCTCTCTCCATCTTGTCTATGGTAGTCTGTTGGCTACAGCTCCTGCTCTCCTTGTGTTGCAGGGCCTCTATTACTCCTATTACAAGACAATCATCGAGGCCCCCTCCTTCCTGAGCGGCCTCTACCTGGTCATGAACGACCAGCTCACCGAGTACCCGCTGGTCATCAACACGCTGAAACGCTTCAATCTATACCCAGAGGTCATTTAGCTCATAATGTTGTCTTCATTATTGTATGTTTAGTGTTATTAGTTATGCTATTATGTTAGTGTTATTAGTATGCTATTATTATGTTATTAGTATGCTATTATTATGATATATATTATGTTATTTAGTATTATTAGTATATATTATTGTGTTATTTAGTATTGGTAGTATTCTATTGTGTTATTAGTATGCTATTGTGTTTAGTATTAATGTTATTAGAATGATATTTAGTATTATTAGTATGTTATTACTGTCATTAGTTAGTAATAAGCTAAGAATACGCTAAAAATCTAATTAAAAATGAGCAACTCACAATAAAGCCAAGACATTTGCCAGGGAGACATCACAGCAAAAAGTCAGCGTTAGATGTGTTGTTATGCAACCGATACTGCAGCATAACCACCTATACACCCCCCCTGCTCCCCCATGTCTCTCTTATCACCCCTGCCCCCCTTCGCTGACTAGGTGGTCCTGGCCAGCGGGTACCGGACATACACAGGCCTCATGGACTTCCTGGGGGTCCCCACTAAGATGTGTTGGTCCATCAACAGGGGTGAAGGCCTGGCCCCCGTGGACAGCTGTGAAGGTACCGCCGGCCGTGAGGCAGTCTCTCCTTTTTTAGTTTGATCCGAGACCGCAGCCTGTTCTCAGTCATGTGTTGGTCGCTTTACATCTCCATTTTAAGATAAGATAAGATAAGATAGAACTTTATTCATCTTTAGCCAGAGGTTGCTCAAAAATACCAACAACATAAGAATAAAAGCAATAGAATCATAAATGTACAGTGAATAAGCCTCAAAGAAAAATATAGGCAAGATATTTAGTAAACAAAACAAATTGGCAATGGTATTGAGAAGTAGTATTGCACATGATATCAGGAATATTGCACATGATGGTAAAAGGTAACATTGCATGGTAATATTGAAAAGTAGTATTGCACACAATATTAACACCCTCTCCATCAAAAGCCTTTATTTGTTTTTCCCGAAATAAAGAGTTGGAAAAAATGTATCTTTTGGAAAGGCCTTAAATAGTGCAATTAGTTGGTACCGTGGGGAGCGGTGGGTTGGTTTACTGGCCACTACTCTGCATGGTAGTTAACAGGCGAGGCCGCTATTAGCCGATAGCTTTGTGAGTGATGGCATGTGCGCAAGCGTAGACGCCCACGTTTCTCCGGGAGGTGAAGGCAGAGGAGGCGTTGAAAAGCGAGTTGTCTGCCGTGGCGTGCTGCCCAGTCGGCTGGCTGCTGCTGCTTACTCACTCAGACCCGCGCGCACACACACAGAGTTCACAGCCACCAAGACGCAGATTCATTTAAATGCAAAAATATAAAAAACTGAGCACTGTAGGGAAAACAAAAACGTCATTCATAATGGCAAGCAAGGCAGGGGCTGACAGAAAGAAGGAGTCTGACTGGGAATAATGCGTCTTTCTCGCCAGACTGTCATTCTTATAACTATATATACACTGCATGTCAATATGTAGTCATTTATTTCCATTCTTTATCGCCTCATTCTTTGTGGATGGATGGATGGATGGATGGATGGAGGATGTATGGCGGTTGGAAGGTGTGGACAGAATAAACTGGTTAACAAATGAAATATGTGTTTTTATTTACCATCAGTGTGTTTTAATAAAGGCACAGGGTTTGTTCCTTCACTTGCCACACTTCCGTTGTCCCTCGTGCACACCGGTAGCAAACTCACACCCCCGTCGAGCTCACACTTTTATTATTTGACGACCCTGACACAATTCCCAGTGCTGTTGTTTTGCACAGATCTGCATGCAAGTCACGCGCTGCATGAGCCATGAGAGCCGGGTGTGATATATTAGGCGATCATTGCCTGTTCAAACCCAATAACGTTTATGAATCACACACTGGGGCTCGGCTGGGTGGGTGGGCGGATGTGTCATTTAAAACCAGCCTAGTGTTGTAACAAGCCCCCTGGCTCCCTCACGGCCTGATGTTAGCACAGTGCCATGGCAACAATCTGCTCGCATATGACAAAAAAATGCTCAGTGGGATAAGATCAACGTGAGGCATATTGTCATTTCTGTGTGTGTGGTGTGTGTGTCTAGGCCTGGGCGACCCCGCCTACTTCTATGTGACCTTCGTCTTCCTCCTGAACGGCTTCATGATGAGCTTGTTCTTCATGTACGGCGCCTACCTCAGGTATCTCCCCCTTGACCTTTCACCCTGACCCTTTCACCACTCACCTGTCCAGGTGACCTCTCCCACCTGGTTAGGTCACTGCACCTTTCACATACATTTAATCTACATGGAGTCATTAAGCTGTCATTTAAAGGGACTCACAAGTACGTGTTGCTGAGAACAAATCAAGTCATGCAATCAATCAAAATAGGAGAAAAAAGTAGTTCAAAGTGAAACATCTGGAGAGAGTGGAGAGTAGCCTCTACATAGATGTGTAGTAAGTGTAACATCTGTGTGTTAGCACTGTTGTGAACAGCTA
>PIJE02002163.1:40626-66328 GCA_002895965.2 Coryphaenoides rupestris
TGTGTGTGCGCGTGTGTGCGTGTCTGTGTGAAGTATGCCTCTCCAGGCAGCAACAATGGGGACGCACACAAACACACGCTTTGGCGGAACAAAGTGAATGGGGCTTGTTTGTTTGTTTGTTTGTTTGTTTGTTGGTTGGTTGGTTTCCTCCCGTGGTGTCATTGTAATTACACACGGATGAGCTGTCAAAGAGCAGCCCAGTGTGCAGCTGGTGGTCTGGACGCACGCCGCCGGGAAGCCAGCATGACTGCAGGTGAATGACTCTCTCTCTGTCTCTCTCTCTCTCTCTGTCTCTCTCTCTCTCTCTCTCTCTGTCTCTCTGTCTCTCTGTCTCTCTCCCTGCGGTTGCTTCCTGCAGATGGCCCTTGCCGTGTGCTTCCTCCTGATGTTTGGCAATTCCATGTTGCTCACCTCCTTCTACGCCTCCTCCCTGCTCTCCATTTGGGTGAGTCAGCGCTCTGCTGGGGTGGGAAGTTAATCTATATATATCTATCGCTAACAGACAGACAATTTGCAGATTCAGAAACCCTGGAGGCCGTCAGCCATCGGCCTACCGTCTCCATCGATTGATTTATGATGGCTGGTTTTTATAAGCCATCGCCTTGCACATTACTCTGGAAGCATTTCAATGCCACTCGTCTTAAAACTTCTTTTGAGCAGTAAAACAAAAGAATAGCCGACGAGCCTCGCTCCATTTCTTTTTATTTATCGACCTTACAAGGAAGATCTCTGAAGATCTCAGAAGACACAACTGTCGCTCAACTGTAGTCAGAGCTGTGATTTATGTCATCATCATGTGGTTACTGCTTCTCTTTGCTTACGCTAGAGAGTTTAACAAGAGAGTGGATGGTTTGGAAAGTTTGACAGTATATGGGGAAGAAAATAAACCAATCGTCAAACCCTGAGAAGCATTGAAATCTCAGGGATTTCGTTCACTTGTAAATAATAGAGCATGCAGGGTCTCTGCAGACCCCCATCTGCCAAAACTGTTTGGGGCTGATGCTTGGGGCTGATGCTTGTAGCTGAGGTCACGCCAACACCGGGTTGGGTTTATTGGTGGTCGGAGCCGTCTGTCAATTGTGGTCATAGTACTTGCGATCACAAGCTTTTAATCCCTGCATAATCATATAATAATTTTAATATATAAATATAGATAGATAGATTGACTCACGTTTCAGATGGGATATTCAATGTGTGTATGATATTCCTTGTGCTGTTCCTTGTCCTGTTGCTGCAATCTCGTTAATCGAAAGGTTTGGATGTTATTATGTGCTTGTGTCGGCAGGCCGTCATCGCATTCAGGGACCGATTCACACAAGTCTTCAGACCTGGGATCATCACATGGGTACGGACCGGAAACCACTTTCACAAGATGTGTCATGTCGCCGTTGAAAAATAGCCTCCGACTTTATAGGAGCGTCTCAGTCTTAAAACGCAGATCGTGGAAAACATGGAGGACCCTATATGCTTGGTTGTAGCGTGCTGATGGCCTTGTAGCTTGCAGAGTGGGGGCCGTGTGTGTGTGTGTCTGGGGGGGCGGGGTTTGATTGATGCATTTAACAATTCGGTGGAAAGGTTTGTTTTTCAGTCCATCTCCGCAGCTCTATACTAGATTTTCAGCTGACGCCACCAATTACCTGATGTCAGTATTCGCTCCAACGTTGCCAACAAGCACGGCCGCAAAACCACTCGTCAACGTTGCTCACATTTCCCCCGTCGCTTTTAATTATTCATTTTAATACGAATCTTTTTTCCGCATTCCTCTCGACGACACCGGAGACGATGCGTTGCGGACTGCAATGACACAGTGTATTATGAGCTGTGTGTGTGTGCACCTTTTTTATTTATTCATTTATCACTTTCTGTTGAAAAATAAATTTAATAAAAAAAAATAAAAAAGGCAGACAGATGATGCTTGGCACGGCGGAATGTTGGCGGCTCAGCAAACACTCTCGTTTATGAAGTGAACTCTTCATTAATGCAGAGGAAAGGTGTCCCTGCGGCATCCACCCATTCATCACCCCCAGCACCCATATTTGTACCTGCCATTTGTCCTAACTGGCCAGCACCTATGAAGACCAAAGTATGCAAAGTTTTAACACATCTGGGTGGCCGTAGCTCAGGAGGTAGAGCGGCTGTCTGCCAACCGGAAGGTTGCTGGTTCAATCCCTGGGCTCCGCCTAGCTAAGTGTCGAGGTGTCCTTGAGCAAGACACCACCGAACCCTAACTGCTCCTGACGTGTTGGTTGTTACCTTGCATGGTTGGCACCACCGTCTGTGTATGAATGGGTGAATGTGAGGCCACTGTAAAGCGCTGTATAAAATGCAATCCATTTAACATGCTATCCAGTTACGTCCGTTACGACTCTGTAAACATATCCAACATACAGTATACAGTGTTACAGTGTTGAAATGTGTACCACGCTGCAGCCACAGAGAGGATGTGTCCTTGTCAGTGTGATCCAAAGGAAATCGCTTTGGACCTCATGTATAGGAGAAGATCTACCTCTCTGCCTGATTCATCTTATACAACAATACCCTTGGTATCAACAAACAAGACACGGCAGGAACTAGCAGTGTGAATACAAACTGGTTTTTAAAAGGTGTGGATGGTGTACAACTGAACAACATCGGTATGCCAAGCAGGTTTGTCTTTCTTAATCTTTCTCCACGCCCCCCCCCCCCCCCCCAGACCATGCAGGGCCTGGCTTGGGTGGGCTTCACCGTGGTGCTCAAGTTCCTGTTGTCCAACGTGCTGGGTTCCTCCGACGACGTAAGCTCATTTTTATATATTTTTTTCTGCTATTACGAAGCTGCTTGCGTTAGTCTTGGGGGTGGTGGGCAATGACACGTGAATATAATTTGTCCTTTGGACGTTGCTTTGGAGAATCGTGGCTTCCACTAAGTGAGGGTACTGAGCATTGAGCCTTGGTGAGGCGTGGTGAGCGGATCTGTGACGTGTTGGCCCTGTGTTCCTATAGGCTCACATCAGCGGCCTGATCAAGTCCAAGTTCACCAGCTACCAGGACTTCCACACGCTCATGTACACCTGCGCCGCAGAGTTCGACTTCATGGAGATTGAGGTAGTGTTTTATACATTTCACAGTCAAGTCAAGTCAATTTAATTTGTGTAGCCCTTAATCACAGTTACAGTCTCAAGGGGCTTTTCAGTCCATATGATTATGGTCCATGTGATCATGACACCCCCCCTAGCCCTAGCCCCCGCTCAGGGCAAGATATTACTGCCTTAATTAACACAGCTTTTGTACTTTTGATTTTGTTTATATCAATTTCTTTTTTTAAATGTAACTCGATGTCAGGGATTTTTTCGTATTGTTTTTATCGCAATGCAACAAAAAGTGAACGCTTTGTTTTAGATTCTTTTCAAAGCAATAGCAAAGGATTTGACGTCTGTGGTGTGACTGAGATGTGTGAATCCGTGGACTCAAACTGTGTTTAGCAAGGAGTGTGGAGAAACCGTGACATGCTAAATGTCAGTCTGTGTTCTGGTGAAATGTCAGACATTCAGAGCCCAACGAGTGTGTGTGTGTGTGTGTGTGTGTGTGTGTGTGTGTGTGCATGTGGCTCATTTTGAAAAGGTTATGGACTATATACTGTATATATACAGCACTTGTTTGTGCCGTTATATTCCGCCTGCATAATATATTATTCATCCATAATATATTATTCATCAGGAGTGTTCAGGAGTGTTATTATCACGACACCATCGCACGATGACGACTCACACTTCCTGCTTCCTGTTCAACAAACTCCCTGTGTGTGTGTGTGTGTGTGTGTGTGTGGTGTGTGTGTGTGTGTGTGTGTGTGTGTCTCAGACTCTGCTGCGCTACACCAAGACTCTGCTGCTCCCTATCAATGTGCTGGTGCTCGCGATCATCGCTGCACGGGTAACTGCACACACACACACACACACCACACACGAGCAACAATAATGGCGGTGCTTTTGCTCGCCGTGCACATTTATATTACATTTATCATATTCAACACCTCGATGCACAACATTACAATGGTGGATTTGTGCACGAGCGACCTGTTAGTTTGTTCAATGGGAAATGTGTTGGAGGATCGGAAATACAGAAATTGCCATTGACATAACAAGACAACAAAACGCCCTGCCCTGACACCACCCCCTGTGCCGGCATTCCAGCTTGCCCGCTTTTACACACAGACATCATTCCGGCTTTGTCACAGCTCTGTTACTACCGCCAATGGCTGAATAAAGGCGGAGCTAAAACGACCCCCCCCCCCTCCATTCCGTGTTCGTATTTCTTACACCGAAGGCGAGGCAGAATATCATTGCAACATTCCCCCAATGAAACAGCTGTGTAAAAGGGGCTGCACACACCACACACACACACACACACACCACACACACACACACACACACACATTACTCTGAAAAGTGTTCTGAGTGCTGTGTAAATGCGATGCTAATGATTGTCACACACACACACACACAACCCACATGCACGCACAGGACACACAAGCACGCAATGCCATGCTTGTGTGAAAACGACAGCTTGACACGTGCACCCCAGCAGAAGCCAGTGGTACACATGGGGACGATTATCTCAATGAATTCACCGTTGCTTGGAGAACACTGCATGTATCGCCAGAGGGGAGTTTCCTGAGTCGTACCATCGTTAGCCTGATGTGATGGGCCAGGGTTGCTCTCTCGCTCTTTCTCTCTCTCTCCCTCTCTAGCTCTCTTTCTCTCTCTCTCTCTTGCTATATCACTCTTGCTCTTTCTCTCTCTTCCTCTCAATACTAAGGGAATTATTAGCATGGGAAACATACGTTAGCATTGCAAGAGCACATCACACCGTTTGAAATGATCAGAAATACAGTGATGATCTAAAGACATCCGTGTTTATGTCTCTCTCTCTCTGTCTCTGTCTCTGTCTCTGTCTCTCTCTCTGTCTCTCTCTCTCTGTCTCTGTCTCTCTAGACATTACAGGATGTGTACCTCTTCGTGATCCATGGAGACGTGGCTAAGTCTGAGAGTGAGCAGGAGGCAGAGGAGTGAGTGTCTGTGGGACTGCTTCTTGTGTTCTGTTGTGCACGGCTGCAGGTTACCACTGCAACCAGGGTAACCAAAAGTCACATCTGATAGATTTGGCCAATCATTGGCAGGTACCAATTCTGAGTTAACTTTAGCAATTGCTTGCACCGGTTGATTCTTCCACTAAAAGAGACAAAGATGGCTAAAAATTAATTTTGGACCCTGGCTGTAACTAAACAAAAAAAGAAACTCCCGAAAAAAAGGGCTTTGGAAGAAAGCGAGGTGTATTTGACCAGGTTGAACACAGAGTTGGATACACGGTCTTATGTTTCTCATTTTGATGCAGTGGGCTACTGTATCACATTTATTTATATATACTGTGTTATATATATATATATATATATATATATATATATATATATATATTCTCTCTGTCGAATATTTGTTTCTCTGCACTGTGCCCTGCGATAGCAGAGCTGTTTTCAGCCTCACCGCCCCAAACTCATTCTGCTCTGTTCCGTTTCTTCCAGACCGGAACTGATAGCCAAAGGAGAGGTGAGCGAGCACACCTCTCTCTCTCTCTCTCTCTCTCTCTCTCTCTCTCGCCTCTCTCTCTCTCTCTCTCTCTCTCTCTCCCCCCCCCCCCCCCTATCTCTGCAAGGTATTAGCGAGCGGCAGCTTTCTTATCGCCCTCACAGTGTCCTGTAGATGAATCGCCGGGTGGCTGCAAGAACGTCCTCTGGCTCCCCTCCCCGGAGCCTCCGCTCTGGGAAATCAAAGCCAATGTTTGTGCTGGAGTCCCAATCGCAAACCTCCGTGCCTTGTGTTTGTGTTGTTTATTCCCCTTCTTTGACTTTCTGTTCATCTCTTTCTTCTCAATACTATCGCTCTTGAGTCATATAGCTCCCACATGTCTGTTGGTCTGTCTCTGTCTCTCTCCCTCTCTGTTTCTCTCTCTCCCTCTGTTTTTCTCTCTCTCCTTCTGTTTTTCTCTCTCTCCCTCCGTTTCCCTCACGCTCTCTCTCTCTATCTCTCTCTCTTTCCTTCTCACTCTCTCTCTATCTATCTCTATCTCTCTGTTTCCCTCTCTCTCTATCTCTCTATCTCCGTTTCTCTTGTTCTTTCTCTTCGTTTCCCTCTCTCTCACTCACTCTCCATCTCTGTTTGTCTCGCTCTTGCTCTCGCTCTTTCTATTATCACTATGTATCCCTATTCCCTATTTTACTCGCTCTCTTTACTGCTCTCTATCTATTTATCACCCACCCGCTCTCTATTGCTATTGTTGTTTACACACACGCACACGCACGCACGCACACACACACACACACACACACACACACACACACACACACACACACACACGATGTACTCTGTAAAGTGCTCTGAGCGCTGTGTAAATGTGATGCTAATGATTGTCATGGTGGTTCTGAATGTTCTGCATGGCGGTGCCCCCCTCCCCCTCCCCCTCCAGCTGGTGTACCACGGCCTGCAGCTGGTGGCCTTCTCCGTGCTCGCCATCCTCATCATGCGCCTCAAGCTCTTCCTCACGCCGCACATGTGCATCATGGCCGCCCTCGTCTGCTCCAAACAGGTGACCCCACCACCCCCAGACCACCGCATGTTCGTCTCCAGACACCCTTTTTGCACTTGCTTGTTTTTGGTTTTAAAGAAGAAAATTCTGTATCGATTTTCTCACTTTCTTCCCTCTTCCTGCTCTGCCTCTGTCTCATTCTCACACTCTGTCTGTCTGTCTCTCTCTCTCTCTTTCACTGCCTGTCACTTTCCTCTCTCTCTCTCTCTCTCGCTGTGTGTGTGTGTGTGCGCGTGTGTGTGTGTGTGTGTGTGTGTGCGCGCGCGCGTCCCCATAGTTGTTTGGCTGGGTGGGTGAGCGGTCCAGGCTGCAGCTGGTGGTGTTTGCCCTCCTGTCCATCATGGCGGTGCAGGGCGTGGCCAACCTGCAGGCCCAGTGGGGCATCATGGGCGAGTTCAGCAACGTGCCCCAGGAGGAGCTGCTGGACTGGATCCAGGGGAACACCAAGCCTGGTGGGTACTGATGCTGCTGCTTCTGTTGCCCATATGGCTGTCACATATAGGAGATTTATAGCTACGGTATTTTGGCTCTCTCTCCCTACCGCCCTCTCTCACTCTACCTCTGTCTGTCTCTTTCTCACGGCCTCTCTCATTCTGCCTCATTCACAATTGGATCTACTAATTACTATTCATTTAGCAGATGCTTCTCCTATCCAAGGTGACTTGCAGTGAATACAGATGCATACCATTCAGGAGCATTTAGGGGTTGCTGGCAGAGAACTTTTCCACCACCACTAACACTCCTTAAATTGGTCTCTCTCCCTTTGGCTACAGATGCTGTGTTTGCCGGAGCAATGCCCACCATGGCTAGTGTAAAGCTGTCGACCGGCAGAGCCATCGTTAACCACCCGCACTATGAGGATGCTGGGCTAAGGTCAGCTAGCTCTGTAGCATAACCAGAACTAGGGTCATCTAGCTCCGTAGCATAAATAAGGTCAGCTAGCTCTGTAGCATAACCAGAACTAAGGTCAGCTAGCTCTGTAGCATAACCAGAACTAAGGACAGCTAGCTCTGTAGCATAACCAGAACTAAGGACAGCTAGCTCTGTAGCATAACCAGAACTAAGGTCAGCTAGCTCTGTAGCATAACCAGAACTAGGGTCATCTAGCTCCGTAGCATAAATAAGGTCAGTTAGCTCTGTAGCATAACCAGAACTAAGGTCAGTTAGCTCTGTAGCATAACCAGAACTAAGGACAGCTAGCTCTGTAGCATAACCAGAACTAAGGACAGCTAGCTCTGTAGCATAACCAGAACTAAGGTCAGCTAGCTCTGTAGCATAAGCAGAACTACGGACAGCTAGCAGTAACCGGGCAGAGATCAACTAGCACTGTAGCATAGCCAGGCAAAGGTCAGCTAGCACTGTAGTGTAATGTCAGCTGAACTTGGCTTGGTTATTTGTTTCTACAAACCATCCCCTGTCCAAATATTTGATTCCAAAGATCATCTGTTTTTAGATCAGTTGTTTTTTTCTGAAATGTTACCGATTTACTAATGTATTTATGTACAATAACACTTATGAGAAAACATTATTGTTATTATTAGTTGTTATTAAGTTATTACAATTGAATTGCATCAAGAAGACAAGAAATCACAGCCATGCTTGATACCAGAAGAGTGTGTGTGTGTGTGTGTGTGTGTGTGTGTGTGTGTGTGTGTGTGTGTGTGTGTGTGTGTGTGTGTGTGTGTGTGTGTGTGTGTGTGTGTGTGTGTGTGTGTGTGTGTGTGTGTGTGTGTGTGTGTTGCAGAGAGAGGACCAAGATGGTGTACTCCATGTACAGCCGCATGTCCGGGGAGACGGTCAAGAGCAACCTCATGCAGCTGGGGGTCCAATACTTTGTCCTGGAGGACTCCTGGTGCACAAGGAGAACCAGGTATCACACACAAAAGCCATTGCTGCATTTCAGGTTAATATTCCCTTCTTGGACCAGGAGTTGGTCCATGAGCGCCCCACTGTGGCGGAGCTCTGCATTCACACACTGAACCACCATCTCCATATACACGACACCACAGACATAGACCATCATTGTTCTCTGCCTCTCTCTCCTCTCTCTCACACTTATTTCTTATTGTACTCTATGCCTTTGTTCTCTCTCTCTCTCTCTCTCTCTCTCTCTTGCTTATTTCTCATTGTAATATATGCCTGTCTTCTCTCTCTCTCTATCTCTCTCTCTCTCTCCCTCTCACTTATTTCTTATTGTACTTTATGCCTCTCTGTTCTCTCTCTGTTAACTCTCTCTGTTCTCTCTCTGTTATCTCTCTCTCTCTCTCATCCTTGTGTGTGTGTGTGTGTGTGTGTGTGTGTGTGTGTGTGTGCGTGTGCGTGCGTGTGTGTGTGCGCGCGTGCCCCAGGCCCGGCTGCAGCATGCCAGAGATCTGGGATGTGGAGGACCCCCAGAACGCCGGCAAGGTCCCCTTCTGCAGCCTGGTGACGCGGGATGCCCGGCCCCACTTCAACACAGTCTTCCACAACAGCATCTACAAGGTCCTCAAAGTGCCCAGATAACAGAGCTCTGTGTGTGTATGTGTGTTTCTTTTTATATATATAAATGTATATATCCCCGCCCTCCCCCCACCCCCCCACCCCCCCAATTGGGTAACCGCAAACCCCAAGCCCAAAGCATTGTTGATGTCTAAATAAATAAAATAAATAAATACAATAAGGCCAACTGATGAGCTGGGTTCATCTACAATCAATCCTCCACTATAGGATGCTCCTCACAGCCCTGGTGCTTCCCATGTTGAAGAACCTCAAAGTTCACTCATGCTCCCTTTTGTAAAGCATTCTCCAACTCTGAATTCTCTCCTGGAGGTCATTCCATTCCATTGCAGTGATTTGTGGTACAGATAAATTGCAGTGTTTTTATCCTGTGAATTAGCGTCTGGATGTAAAGGAGCCGTGTGTGTGTGTGTGTGTGTGTGTGTGTGTGTGTGTGTGTGTGTGTGTGTGTGTGTGTGTGTGTGTGTGTGTGTGTGTGTGTGTGTGTGTGTGTGTGTGTGTGTGTGTGAATGAATGAGCTGTTGAAGAGGTCGATGTATCAAGGGCAACCTTTCCACATGTTTGTTTGTTTTAAAAGCATTTCCGTAACCATATGATGCCATCAACAAGTGTTTTTTTATGTATTTTAAGGAACGCATATCAGTCAGGCCAGCTTAACACGTGGTAGACTTTTAAGACTCCCTCGGGACTGCTTAAATCGTCTTTTAGCAGAATGAATGCCCATCTTTATAATAAGTGTCTAGAGGCTTTAGAGGTCCCCAATGGAACACATTGTGTTATTTATTGCACATGTCCTCACGTTCATTTTCTCCATACTTTCGTGCTTAGTTGGTCGGTAGCATTGAATTCCTTAAATTGGAGCAAATCTTTGTTTACACTTGAAGCCAAGCATGGTACGTCCAATGGAATTAATTTTGAGGTTAAACTTGTTTTTCAGCTTGTTTTTAAACTGTGATACCCTTTATCTTTTTCTTCTTCTATGGAGCACCCATTGCCAAACCGTGTAGCTTTGGTCCGTTGATAGCTGAAAGTAGGAGGTGGGTTTTGGTGGCACAGCTGCATGTTGTGACTATGTGTTTAAAATCAATAGAGCCCAAACCCACAGTGGTTCTGCTGTCGTTCAGTGTTGGTTAGTTTTAGTGAGTGATTCAGTATTAGAAATGCACAGCTATAGTAGTCATGTGTTCATCACAACGAACACAAGACAACACTGAATCGGCCAAAAGTATTGCACCAATAGCCAATCTTCCTCTTGTTTTCTTTCAATGTGGCCGACTACAGGGGGGGTGTAGCTAGTCCATCGTAACCACTGGGAGCACACGTTTTTAGTCACAGGCCTTAACTCTGAAAACTGTGATCTCTTTTCTTGGAGACAGTGTTAAACTTGTACATTCTTGGGACCAATATTTTATTTTGGTTTGTTCTATGGCGGGAAACATGGTGTAAAGGCACGGTTTAAGTGACACACCTGCACCTCTTTCATGGTACACATCTTCACAGCATACATTCAAAAGTATATTTTATGAAAAAGAAATGTGTGTTTTGGTATGTTTTTGTCTTTGTTCATTTCATTTCCAGTAGGTTTACTTTATGTTCTATCAACTGTTACTGTGCCCCTAATGGTGAGTGAGACTGTGATGTGGCAGACTGTGTTTTATAGTCTATGGGCAGACCCCGATTTGATTCCAATGTCTTTTTATAATGTGTCTATTTTTGTCTGCATTTTAAACAAATAAAAGGTTTTTATTAGGAAATTAAAATTGTCCCAAATCTGTTTTATTAAAGGTAACACATGATTAAAAGACCACATCATCATATTATCTATCCTACTATATCAGTATGGTATTTCCTGAGAAGCAAGACACGTTTCTTGTCTCCATCTACAGGTCTCCATTGGTATGACATTAGGGATATCGGCAATAGATAAAGCACATACTTCACTGAACTGAGATGGCGAACATTAAGCTATCCTATCTATGTATCTGTCTGTCTAATTGTTCATAATCAAAGTACAATATAACACAAGTAGTGTACATTTATTTTGTATACGTCCACACGGGTCTATATGGTGCAGTTAACATAAGATAAGATCACTTTATTAATCCACACTCATGGTCACAAACACACAGCATGCAGGAAGTGGTGACCGTCCAGAAACACACGCATGCAGGGAGGGTGGCCCACGGAAATGTAGTGTCTGCATTTGACCTACCCTGTATTATGCTGCCCCTCCAGGGGCAGCCAGGAGCAGTACTTAAGTTCAGTTTTATCTATGTTCAAACAGGGAAAGGTTCAGCCAAAATAGATAGATGTAAAGACTACATCTACTACATCTAGATGTAAAGACTACAAAGAGCCCAACCATGTTGAGTTGGCCTAATCTGCAAACATTTCGGATAGAAGCCTCATTCCCCAATACGTACATGGTTTTATCATTCACATCAATAATTATAATAATCGTTCAACGTGTAAAAAGGCAAAGATTGTGCCGATTTGATTGGATTTACATCCAGCTCCTTAGTGCTTGTTATAATCTAAAACAGTGTATTCTGCACTTCCTTTAGGTTATTTTCCAATATACTAAATGTAGTCTTTTTGTCCCACTGTCCAACACACCAATGGCAAGTTTAGCTTGCACTTCCAAAAGTATGTTATGCGTGTAAGCCACGAAACCAGAGAGCATCTTCATCATAATTTTTGGTGTGAAATTGCATTTCTGCTTTTCTTAAACTTTGTGTGGGTCATGGTTATCAATTCCACCTAAAATGTTATTTATATACGGACTTGTCAGCCTATTCATAAACCATGTTTTAGATCCTTACCAATTGAAATAGTCGACAAAATGGAAGTGTATGACCTAGAGATGAGTTTCGTACAGCTGTCAATAATTCACCAATGTCAAATGCAGCCTTGTATGCATGAGAGGATAAGTAAGGATTATTTCAATCAATAAACCCAATGACATACAACTTATTAGTTACCCTGACGACAGAATGTGTGTACGTTTGCCACCTCTGTGTAAACATCATTAGGGTGTGTTGTGTCCATATGCATAATGTTCTGTTGCTGTTTAAATGCTATTTGTGTGAGGAGCCTCTAGGTGGCACTACTGGTCCTTGTAATTAAGTTACTGAGTTACGCCTGAGAAGAAGAGCTGTAACGTGGATGAGAGAAGCTAAGTAAAGAAGGCTATCCCCTGTTCCTATACTTCGTGTGTGTGTAATTAATCATTTCTAAACCTACACCACACTACAGGGTGTTTGTAGCATATCCCTCCTAAAGATGGTCTTGCACTTGACTGATGAATTTAAACTTTATTTGAAGTCCAAAAATCAACGTAAGAGCTGCGTTTGAATACACAAATAACAATGTATTAGTTTCAGTAGCTCAAACAATATATATATTAAGCAAACATCCATGCTAATTAAATTAGATAAACAGCCATAAAAGTTACAAAAGTAAAAAACGAACTTTATATATCCTAATATATATATATATATATATATATATATATTAGCCAGCAACAAAACCCCCTCTTCGTGGGTTGCTAATTCCTTATATTTGAAGACAACGTTCTGATTTAACTCGTTTATCTCCGTCCTTTGTTTAGTCACGTGCGGTGAGACAACCCAAAAAACCCGGAAGTGCCCTTCAAATTAAAAGCGTCCCTAGTTAACACAGGAAATCGAACAAATAGAATGAAATACTTTAAAATATTTAAGAAACTCGTTATTTTAGCAAGGTAATCACTCTTAGCGCCATACAACTAAATTGGGTTATTTACAGTGTTATTTGTCAGCGGTGTTTAGATTGTATGACACTGCCATCTCGCCCGCTGTGTTATGATCTCACGAGGGTTGGACCCAAATGCAGAGCCGAACACAGAGTAGGGGAAAAACAACGGTTTATTGAAGGAGTGAGAGGGAAACCGGGGTCGGCTGGAGCAGAGGCAGGGAGAAGCCGGGGAGACCGGTGCTGGAAGCGGCCGGTAAGGCGAGCGGGTGGTGAGTAGGCAGGTAGACAGACAGGCAGGCAGGCTGGTAAGTGGAGGAGCGGGATGATGGCTGGATAGCAGGCAATGATCCTGAGACAGAGGAAGACAAGGTCAGCACAATGTAGAAACACACAGGGAGACTAGAATGCACAATTCTAGGAGCCGGAAACGAGGAATACCACAGTGGCTGAATCAACAATCTGGCGATGAGTGGGATGAAAGCCAGGGTTTAAGTCCTGGTGGAGATGAGTAGATGGATGGCAGGTGTGCGGGGTACACCAGGTGAGCAGGAGAGAGTGATGAGCCGAGGAGGAGCCGGAGTCTGAAACCACGGCCACACAACACACAGACAGACAGACAGGTAGAGGCACATGGGGAATACAAGAGGCACTGCTGGGAAAGTCTCCAATAAATTAATATTCAAAAAGATCAGGGGCTTGGGAATGGCAAATGTGTTGTTGGGACGTAGGCACTCACTCAAGTGCCGCGTTTGTTATTGTCTCGTTTTTTGGCAATTTGGCCTGACTAATAACACATTTAAAAGGGCCTTGTAGAAGTTATCTTCCAGGTATTGCTGAGGTATTACATTTTCAAGTTTCAAGTATTTTATTGTCACTTCACAATTTACACGTGAGTATAAGCAGTGAGTGAAAAACTTTTTGTGCAAAACGCCCGACAGCCGACAGTAATTATAAAGGAATACAAAATAGAAATAGAACTGTGCAAAATAGAAATAGAACTATAAATAGAATTTCTATGTAAAATAAGTAAATGAAATATAAAATGAAATGGAATATACAGCAAAAATATCCAGGTGAGCAATACACATATAAATCGATGTACTAAAATATACATTGTTATATGCTGACATTCACAGAATGTCACAGAATACCTTCCCAGACAGTCGACACAACACTAGCACCAGCGGTTGGCACCAGGACTAGCACCAGCACCAGCAGTAACACCAGCACTAGCAGTAACACTAGCACCAGGACCAGCTAACACTCTAGTGTNAAAAGAAGCGACTTACAAAGAGTACATTTGTTGAAGGAGAGGCAGCAATATATCACTGTGGTACCTGAAGATAAGAATAGAGCTGTTTTCGAGCGTTCATATTTACGAGACGAATAGAACGAGTTTCATAATTGCCAAGTTGCCTGCATAAGTAGCTGGGCAGGCGTGCAATTCTAAGCATGATACAACATCTGAGAATGAACAACAATGCTAAGTGCCATTAATAAGTGTTAAGACATATAAACACGCAGGTTAGTGCTAGGGGGGGGTTATGTAGAGTCCAGGTGAACTCTGAACAGGTGGGTCTTGAGTCTCTTGCGGAAGCTGGCGAGCGACTCGGCTGTCCTGACATGAGCCGGTAGCTCATTCCACCACTGCGGAGCCAGAACCGTGAAGAGTTGGGACTTGGAAGAGCGATGTTTGGCTGTTTTTAGTGAAGGCGGTACCAGTCGTTTGGCAGAACTTGCCGAGCGGAGTGCTCGGGCTGGGGCGTAGGGTCGGACTAATTTTTGGAGGTAGGTAGGGGCGGTTCCGTTGACAGCCATGAAAGTCAGTACCAGTGTCTTGAATCGAATGCGAGCGATTACCGGGAGCCAGTGGAGGTTGTATCTTTCAGAGATCTTGAGATCTTTCAGATTTGCAAATCAGGGTTTCATAATTCAGTGGCGCTTTCCTTGTCATACAAAAATAAGAAAATACATTTATCACAAAGTGAGATTCAAGTTCTTGTGACAGAAGTGTCAAAGTAGAGGAGAGTTTTTGTGAAACTTTCTCCCTGTGCTCCCTTCTAAAATAAGGAATGTGGCACTGGAGCGAGTGTGTTTGCTGTAAACCGAGTGTCCCTCTACCCCGACCCCGCACAGTAGCCTATATCAGAAGTAAAAAATACTTTCACCTCAAATAAATCACTATAAAACAGTGCTTGCTTATCGGTGCTACACTGGTCTAGCATGTGGGGGATGGGGTGAGCCTGAGCCAAGTCCTCTATTATGCACATCGCCAGCATCATCAAGTGCATTCCCTTTCTGGTTTAGCCTACGTGATTGAATTCATTGTGGGTGTTGATTGCAGTCTTGCGCCCCGATGACGTTAGGAAATGTTGGATTGGAAGTGTCACTTTATATCGGTCTGTTGTGCAGCGGTGTACGAGCGGACAGGAGGATGAGCATGAGCAACCAGTCTCAATGTGACAAGCATTTCGTTTTGTGGCCATTATACTGGTAGCCTATAATTCTTTTTCATTTCAATTCCAATGTTGGTAATGAATTTCGAAGTTTCTAATCTAAGATGCGATTTTAGTCGTCCATCTTCGGATCATTGTAGTTTCACCACGGCAGAACCACGTCCATAACATCTGACGTCGCTTAATGACGTATCTTAGTGTAAGTGCAGTTGGACTCTCTCAGCACCGTGGTTGTCTTTTCCTAAGTCCTTATGAATTCTCCTACACATCTTTCCTTGACCTCGTGATGGGGTTAAGGAAATGTGGATAGGAAAGGACAGAGGATGTATTTTTTTTAGACTTTTCGACTCGAGCCCCTGTCTATGTGTCTACACTATACACACACTGAATTAATGGTGGTGATTCAGGAAAGCCTGTCTCATCTAAAATAATGTAAATAATGTGGAGATGTAGAACTCTACTGGACTAAGTTGCCATGGAGTTGAAGTTGCAATGGAGATGGTGAGTCATTGAGCAGGACCACTGACCGTGTTAACATCATGGTGGGGGGCTTCCTGTGGGGTCTTTGTCTTGTCCGTCGGAATAGTAACCTTCTTCACCACCACAGACGGAGGAACTGGCTTAGTTCTGATGCACGCCTAGGAGAGGAAGAATGCAATGGATATGATCTCATTAAACATGACTGGCATTTTTGCCTTGTATTAAATTGAATTATATAAATGTGACAGTGGAACCTGGCCTGCCATCAATTTGAATGTACAGATTTAGATTGAGCTTTTTTTAATTGGAGATTTACATTTACATTTACATTTAGGGCATTTGGCAGACGCTTTTATCCAAAGCGACTTACAAAGAGTACATTTGTTGAAGGAGAGGCAGCAATATATCACTGTGGTACCTGAAGATAAGAATAGAGCTGTTTTCGAGCATTCCTATTTACGAGACGAATAGAACGAGTTTCATAATTGCCAAGTTGCCTGCATAAGTAGCTGGGCAGGCGTGCAATTCTAAGCATGATACAACATCTGAGAATGAACAACAATGCTAAGTGCCATTAATAAGTGTTAAGACATATAAACACGCAGGTTAGTGCTAGGGGGGGGTTATGTAGAGTCCAGGTGAACTCTGAACAGGTGGGTCTTGAGTCTCTTGCGGAAGCTGGCGAGCGACTCGGCTGTCCTGACATGAGCCGGTAGCTCATTCCACCACTGCGGAGCCAGAACCGTGAAGAGTTGGGACTTGGAAGAGCGATGTTTGGCTGTTTTTAGTGAAGGCGGTACCAGTCGTTTGGCAGAACTTGCCGAGCGGAGTGCTCGGGCTGGGGCGTAGGGTCGGACTAATTTTTGGAGGTAGGTAGGGGCGGTTCCGTTGACAGCCATGAAAGTCAGTACCAGTGTCTTGAATCGAATGCGAGCGATTACCGGGAGCCAGTGGAGGTTGTATCTTTCAGAGATCTTGAGATCTTTCAGATTTGCAAATCAGGGTTTCATAATTCAGTGGCGCTTTCCTTGTCATACAAAAATAAGAAAATACATTTATCACAAAGTGAGATTCAAGTTCTTGTGACAGAAGTGTCAAAGTAGAGGAGAGTTTTTGTGAAACTTTCTCCTGTGCTCCCTTCTAAAATAAGGAATGTGGCACTGGAGCGAGTGTGTTTGCTGTAAACCGAGTGTCCCTCTACCCCGACCCCGCACAGTAGCCTATATCAGAAGTAAAAAATACTTTCACCTCAAATAAATCACTATAAAACAGTGCTTGCTTATCGGTGCTACACTGGTCTAGCATGTGGGGGATGGGGTGAGCCTGAGCCAAGTCCTCTATTATGCACATCGCCAGCATCATCAAGTGCATTCCCTTTCTGGTTTAGCCTACGTGATTGAATTCATTGTGGGTGTTGATTGCAGTCTTGCGCCCCGATGACGTTAGGAAATGTTGGATTGGAAGTGTCACTTTATATCGGTCTGTTGTGCAGCGGTGTACGAGCGGACAGGAGGATGAGCATGAGCAACCAGTCTCAATGTGACAAGCATTTCGTTTTGTAGCCATTATACTGGTAGCCTATAATTCTTTTTCATTTCAATTCCAATGTTGGTAATGAATTTCGAAGTTTCTAATCTAAGATGCGATTTTAGTCGTCCATCTTCGGATCATTGTAGTTTCACCACGGCAGAACCACGTCCATAACATCTGACGTCGCTTAATGACGTATCCTAGTGTAAGTGCAGTTGGACTCTCTCAGCACCGTGGTTGTCTTTTCCTAAGTCCTTATGAATTCTCCTACACATCTTTCCTTGACCTCGTGACGGGGTTAAGGAAATGTGGATAGGAAAGGACAGAGGATGTATTTTTTTAGACTTTTCGACTCGAGCCCCTGTCTATGTGTCTACACTATACACACACTGAATTAATGGTGGTGATTCAGGAAAGCCTGTCTCATCTAAAATAATGTAAATAATGTGGAGATGTAGAACTCTACTGGACTAAGTTGCCATGGAGTTGAAGTTGCAATGGAGATGGTGAGTCATTGAGCAGGACCACTGACCGTGTTAACATCATGGTGGGGGGCTTCCTGTGGGGTCTTTGTCTTGTCCGTCGGAATAGTAACCTTCTTCACCACCACAGACGGAGGAACTGGCTTAGTTCTGATGCACGCCTAGGAGAGGAAGAATGCAATGGATATAACTGAAACATGTTAACGGACTCAAGGAAGACCACCTCTAAGCCAGCTGCATGTGGAAATCCCTGCACGGTGCTGACCTGCAGGCTCTATGCGCAACACATTTTTGTTAACACCTACGGACTACTTTGCCTGTCCATGTGCATTTACTAACTCATGTCGAACATCACAAGTGTGATCTCTGCATATATGAAGAGTGGGCCAATTTACACTTGATTAAGTCTGCCTAGGATACGTGACCCCAAATAATTTAAGTTACTTCATTCATTTTGCTGAGTGTATGGAATCTTTTCTGACAATAGTGTTATAATAGTCAATATGCATATACCGATAATACCCATAACAGCATCCAGTATAACAGCGCTGCTGTTGGAATGTGTCGGACCTACCTCATCTGACTTTGCTCTGGGGGTGGACAACTTCTCTTCAGTGGACTTCTGAATCCAGGGATGCTTCATGGCTTGTTCCGGGGTCAAGCGTTTCGCCGGATTGTATCTGAATATTGAAACATCAATGAGGTGAACGGTGAACCACATATTTGCAACCCCGCTGACTGTTGTAAGAGTAACAACCTTACAAGACACATTTTGAGATAAATACATGAGCGAAGCCACACAGAGTGGAGGGGTACATACTCCAAACAGCAAATCAGGAAATCTAAGAAGATTGTGTCCTCCGTTTCCATCACCTTGGTCAGAGTATCAATGACCATGGATTTTCTGTATCTTGGACCTGCGTCACACAACACACAACATAAAATAATATACACAACAACCAAGACAGGTCACGGACACTCTGTAGTCTCACTGTGATGAGGAAAATGTCAGGAAAGTTTTTTTTAAGTAGTTTCTGCTCACCAGAAAGCTGCATTTGCCTGGCCTTCATTAGCATATCTTCCGGTGGAGGACCCAGCAGCTACAACAGAACACACACACACACACACACACACACATTAGAATAACATTGGGGCGTTAACATATTAAAGCTCAACTTTCTTGGTATGTATTACCATCATAATTCTGTCCAGTGGTCTCTCAGTCCCTCCAAATAGTTGCCTGTCGAACTTGAGTTCGAATAAGGTGCAGGCCAGACTCCACATGTCGATGGGTTTGCCATAGTTGAGCCCCAGAAGGACTTCTGGCGCTGCATTACACACTGTACCGCCCACAGGATAGGCTATGGAGGAGGAGGACAAGGTGTATCATTCAAATGAAGCTGGAGAATTCAATAGTCAATAGAAGATAGTGTTATTTTGTAAAAGGTGAACAGCCAAACACTCACTGTTGCAATATGCCGGACGACTGCACCCAAAGTCTGCCACCTTTATGTCCTCCGGGTCATCCTTTGACACCAGGATGTTTTCCTAAAGCAGAAACAGGAGATTCTTTTTTTTCATCTCAATAATGTATCTTCTACAATAAGTATCAGAATAATAAGTTCTATGTTTAAAAAGTAATATTGAATCCCCAAGACATGTATGCATAAGAGGTAGATGAGGGCTCGTACCGGTTTGATGTCAGAGTGGATAATGTGCTCCTTGCTGAGAAACTGGAGGCTGTGCAGGATACTGATGGCGTAACGCCTCACCTGATCGATGCCCAACCCTTTGTCAGCAGGTATCAGATCATACAGGCTATTTCTGGAAACATTACACATTGGAAGGATTTAGTTAAGCTTTGACTTTAGTATTTCTCCTCATAATTTTATCAAGCACATATATTTGAAGAAACATTTGTATGGTTATCAGTGCTGATATCGTTAATGACAAATAACTTGCTTGCTTGAGCATGATGTGAAGCAATGAGCGGGCATGATATGAAGCAATTCTCTTCCAACTCACCCCATGAGGTCAAAGGTGATGCACAGATGGGTCCTGAAGACGAAGAATGCCTTCATGTTGATGATGTTGCCATTCTTATAGTCTTTCTTTGCTTGGAGCTTCGCCAGAATGTTCACCTCATCCATCGCCTTATGTATGCCGCTGGTATCAATGGAAGTTCATTAATAGTTTATTGTGTGTTAATTGCATGAATTGGCATATTGATTGAAGATAGCAATGACAACAATCACACTGACAATTTGAGCTTGAGCTTGGATATACCATTTGGAGTTTGAGGTGACCTTCATGGCGACCTGCTGCTTTGTTTTGTGGTCTAGGCACTTGAAGACCTGGCCAAACCAGCCCTCACCAAGAGGCTCCAGGATCTCATAGCGGTAGTCGATGTGGTCTTTGATCACCTGTGTTTAAAAAACTCGTTCAGTACATAGAGAACCAACTGTGAACAAACCTAAAAATAGATGTACAAATATACACGGCTGAACCAAAGCCCTCTTCTACTTTGTGGTAGGATCTCTGAGGGGGATAGGGTTTAGTATTTACCATCTTGTAGCGTCCCTTTTCAGCATAGTCATTGCAGTTGGTTGCCTGGACCTTCTTTGCACCCAAGCCAAGGTACCACACCTCTTTGTACTTTCTGATTTCATCCCTCTCAAACGGTGTCAGGTGTTCACTGTAGGTCGACAAGGCAACTGTGTGCAGGGAAAGAAACAAAACACAATGTATTGTAATGAAGACCTTGTTGCTCAGTAACGAGCGACGGCCCGATTTGAACGGGACAGCCGCTCGTTTCGTCATGAAGTAGGTTTCCATACTACCGTAAATCCTCTAATAGTGGCCTGTATTCCATTAAAGGCCGGTCTCTCATAATGGCGGGGGCATGGTCAACGCGGACAAATAAAGACCGGCCTCCAATACAGGCCGGGTCAAAAAACAGAAAAAAAAAACTACGGTTAATACGGTAAACTCCTGGTGCCTGTTATACACCGGTCATGTAACTACGGTAGTTTGAATGACCTGTGCAAGCCTGAATTCCCATAACACAACGTGTCTACGTAACACAGAGTTACCAGAGAAAAGAAAACAAACATGGCGCCGACCAGACGAAAGTTTGACGTGAATTTAAAAGAGACAGGGTTGTTTTGTTTTATTTTACAGTGGCCGTATTCTCCCTCCGTGAGGCTGCGGTGCTGTTTTGTTATCATATGTTATTTGCAGCTGAATCTTACTGTTTTGTTTGGTTTGTTTTTATGTGGCAATGTGTGCAATGTTTTGCAATAAAAGTCAGTAAATGAAGGGATTATGTCCATGAGAGTTTAATTAAAAAAATAAAGGCCTGCCTCTAATATAAGCCTGCCTCCAACAAAGGCCTGGTGCTCTTTGCGGCTCAGAAAATAAAGGCCCCGGCCAATATTCGAGGATTTACGGTATTTCACTACAATATAGGGCAAGAGGTGCCGTTATTAAGATTCAAGAGGGAGAGGGGGATTTTGAAAATATACCAACCCTAAAAACGACCCCCCTCTCTGCTCTCTCCCTTCTTCCCTCCCTACCTGCTGCGGTTATGTAGTCCTCATCACGCCTTGGCTTTTCCACCTGCTCCTGCATTATCTGATGCTTCTGGTCCAAGATAGAACAGAAACACACATTTAGAGAGGAAGAATGCAATAGATATGATCTCATTAAACATGACAAAACATGAGAGCCATAAGAGCGAGGTGCAAGTACCCTAGTCCCGCCCTCTCTGTTCTGGTACCCTTGTCCCTCCCCCTCTATGCTGGTACCCTAGTCCCGCCCCCTCTGTGCTGGTACCCTAGTCCCGCCCCCTCTGTGCTGGTACCCTAGTCCCGCCCCCTCTGTGCTGGTACCCTAGTCCCGCCCCCTCTGTGCTGGTACCCGAGCCCCGCCCCCTCTGTGCTGGTACCCTAGTCCCACCCCCTCTGTGCTGGTATCCTAGTCCAGTCCCCTCTGTAACATATACCAGGGTTGCAGTCAAATAGTCTTTTTTGCTTAGGAAGGTTCCTATCTGAGTGATAGAAACAGGCAGCCATGATAAGATCTGGTCGAATTCTCTAAATGCTTAAATGCTTACTTTCTTATCTCCTTTACCATACACTGGACCATCCTTTAAGACAGGAAAGGAGATTGTGCCGTACGACAATTCGGCAGTTTACGAAAACAATTTCAATGTTGGTAATCAATGTCTAACTTTCTAATCTAAGATGCGCATTTCGTAGTCCATCTTCGATCACTGTAGTTTCACCACGGCAGAACTTATGAATTCTCTTTCACATCTTTCCTTGACCTCACGACGGGGTTAAGGAAAGGTGGATAGGAAAGGACAGAGGATGTATTTTTTTACTTTTCCACTAGAAAAGTTAAAATAATGTAAATAATGTGGAGATGTAGAACTCTACTGGACTAAGTTGCCATGGAGTTGAAGTTGCAATGGAGATGGTGAGTCATTGAGCAGGACCACTGACCGTGTTAACATCATGGTGGGGGGCTTCCTGTGGGGTCTTTGTCTTGTCCGTCGGAATAGTAACCTTCTTCACCACCACAGACGGAGGAACTGGCTTAGTTCTGATGCACGCCTAGGAGAGGAAGAATGCAATGGATATGATCTCATTAAACATGACTGGCATTTTTGCCTTGTATTAAATTGAATTATATAAATGTGACAGTGGAACCTGGCCTGGCATCAATTTGAATGTACAGATTTAGATTGAGCTTTTTTTAATTGGAGATCTTTCAGATTTGCAAATCAGGGTTTCATAATTCAGTGGTGCTTTCCTTGTCATTTTCATCAGTTTGTTATTATGCAGGAAAAGCACAGCTCTGCATATTTGTGCCACTTGACTAGTAGCGCATTCATTATTTATCAATACATTGTGGAAAATGTTCTAAATCGTACGCATTAAATTTAGGAAGTTCATACGCACTAAACAGTTGGGATTTATCAAGCGTTCTTAGGCCTGTTGTATGCCATCACAGAACTCGTCAGGCTGTTCTCAGTATGCGTCACGGGTCCAGCTCTCACGCTCAATTACCAGTTCATTCACACCCTGATTGCTTCTCGCACGCTCCCGGGAGCGAATGTGCATGCACAAATGTATCCAAGTATCAACATAATGTTCAACATTCTTCCACTAGCGAGATGGAGGATGACCATACGCCAGGTTTCGAGCATTCAGCAAGGACTTGAGACACTGACGTGCCTCCTGCGTTGGCTGTGTGGGCGGCTGCAACAGTCAGTCGGCAAGCGCGAGGGCAGGGTTGGGGGCTCTGCCCGCAACCGCCGGTGATATGAGAAGTCGCTAGACTCGAGTGTAGGACCAATATAGTTGGTTCTTGTCAGAAAGACAAAAAATTTGAGTAATGAGGTTTTGTAAAAAGGGAAAGAAGCGACGGTGCTAGTACGCAGTTCACGTTCCTCTGCTGTCTCCGGTGGTGCACGGTAGTGTGAGTCTCCGGGCGGAAGAAATCCTAGCTCTCTCATGTGGTCACATCACCTTCCTAAACGGTTCTGTGTAGATTGTATGAAGAGAAGAGGATCTCCGTGCCACGTGCATTAAACCAACTTCACCACTTCAAGTTATCCGTGCGAACATACCACGGCCTTCACGTCCGCATTACCTGCGATTACGCGCGCGTGTCCCTGGCACACCCCCTGTGCGACTGACTCGCGCGCGGGCTCGAGGTAGCACGCGGTATTGAGTCTGCATCCCAGGTATCGATGTGCCTCCTGCCCGGGGTGTTAATGTGGAATTTGCTCCGTTGCTCCCGGGAAACCTCGGGGGGGAGACGACGACGGCGTTGGACGAGTTGGGTGGGGGGGGGGGGGGGGGGATTCTCTTCGGAGCAGGCGGCTTCCTGGCGTCCCCCCCGTTGCGGCCACATGTTTCCAGCTCATTCACACTCGCGGTCCTCCCCGGAAGGCCGCCCGACCGCAGCCAGAGTCCGAAGGCTGGGAGGGATTCCCCCAGCAGCAGGACCCAGAGGAAAACCGGAGGTCCAGTCAGCCTCCTCTTTTATATCCCTTAATCTCTTTCCCAAAGTGCAGGAAACGTTGCAACAAATCGGTGGCAGAAGGAGCCCCGTGGAAAGAGCCGTTTCAGTCCGTCGCCCTGATAATTACATTGCTGGCGCAGCTCAAGAGTTTTCCTTCGGAGCCGACTGAAGGTCTACGTGCAGGCTTGTCGTCGCTGCTCCTCTGCTGTAATTACGTGGAAAGTCTGGTTTTGCCGCCTATTCTCACTTTAAGGATCGAGAGGAGTGTGTGTGTGTGTGTGTGTGTGTGTGTGTGTGTGTTGGTGGCCAAAACTGAAATTACCAACAATGAGGCAGACAGCAGAAATCACACGCCCCCCCCCCCTACATCTGAACCAGACTATAAATGTGTCCCAGTCCCCAAGCTCCCACCTGCCCATTTCCACTTGTATAGGCCCCGAGTGTAAATTGTCGTCTTCAATCTTCAATAGAAAACCAATTCAAAGTCCCAATTTTCACCCGACATCTCAGACCCAACATCTAACACCAAGCAAAAGGCAGACACATTGTTGTGGTAGACAATAGGCTAGAAGGTTTGTTTGCTTGCTTGCTTGTTCAGTTTAACAAGGTTTGATGATGCCGCCGCTGAACGGAACACAGACAATTCCGAGCCTTAATCTCACCTGGAGACGGACCAATATGAGCGGCACGGCTCTCCAAGACTGAAAGCAATATTAGTAAAAAAAAAAAAGGATGTCTGGGCGGGAAATACTAATAGGCTTACGCCTCGTAGGATGGTCACGGGGAGACGTTGTTATAGGCAGGCGATGGATAGGGCCACACACATTCATCATGTCTTTTAACAAGCGACGGTCTCGAAAACAAGCTGTGCAAAATTACAGTAGACCAGCGTGGTTCCCCACCGTTTGCCGTCAGGCACACAAAGCAATTGGTATAAGTATGTAAAAATGGGTGGTAGCGAAAACAAAAAGCATCCACGATATTTACTATGGAACGCTCGTTAATGGGTTAGCCTCTGAGGGCCCGGGTAGGCTCCGTCAACACAGCTTGATGAAGCAACCCGGGTTTTTCAACGTGACCCGCGGGACCTCTGACGCGACATTAGTCACATTTACATGGACGGCAATATTCCAATATTAACCCGATTAAGACGATAGTCTGAATAAGACGCTGCCACGCAAACTGCAGTTTTTGATTACCTTAACCCGAATGAGGTCACACTCGGAATAATAAGCAGTAATCATCGGAATAGGACGTGGAGTATTCCGATCTTAGTGGCATTTATGTCGACATGTATGCACCTTAAATCGCACTATAAAGTCCTGTTGGAGTTTTTGCAGCCTTTTGGGACATGTATATATGCTCTGTAACATGTAAACGGGAATATGAATGGAATATTCTATCAGCAACCCATGCAAACGCTGTAATCAAAATATTGTCTTCTTTAGAATAAAGGTCAATAGTCCGAATATTTGCCGTCAATGTAATTTGGCCATCGAGTCTCACATTCAACTCCCTTTTTCCGTCCAGTCTTCACTGCGCTGTCCATAAAACATTTTTAACACAAAAACATTAAAAAAGCGACTGACTTGCCCTGTTATTTATATCCACCCGAGCAGCCATTTGTAAAGAAACAAAGTTTCACCTCAACTAGGCCACGACGGCCACGACACCCACCCGATGTGCGCCGCCGTGTGTCTTCGTCTTCTTCTTCTTCTTCTTCTTCTTCTTTGTAAAAACTTCTGCTGCCAGCGTAGCAGAGCAGGCTAGGCTACCCAGGCTAACTGATGACATCGAAACTTAGCGAGAGGACTGTTGGGAGCGAGCGAGCGAGCGATCGATCCCACACCAACACCAACACAAACACAGATGGCGG
>PIJE02002163.1:66353-81105 GCA_002895965.2 Coryphaenoides rupestris
AAAGAGAGAATAGTTAACCAGTAAAAGGTAAGGCCTACCTACTACTTCTTTTGCTTGAGCCAGTTACTCAAACAGACAAGCCTGTTGACATTTTCAGACAACAGGGAGCTCGCTTCTTTTGTACAAACATGCCCAGACACGAGAAACAACCTTTCAGTAGGTACTGAGTTGCAGTGTGCTGCTAAGTACTGTGCGTGCAAGGCGGGCCATTTCACTGTGGTGCCCCTTCAATGGTGTGGACCACCATTCCTGGGGACAGTCATCCATGCCAATAAGAGGCTCTGCCTTGTAGCGCTCCAGATATTGCTCAATACTGTCCTCTCTCATCAGATGAAGACTCGTGTGCAAGCATGAGAGTTGGTTTCTTCGTAGGAGGCTCAGGCGTGACTTGGTTATCCGGCTGTGCAGGCCTCTCCCTCTCCATCTCCTGGAGCAAGGAGCGGATCGTACCCCACACCTCAGCCCTGTCAGGTTTGCTCAGACACTTGAGGTCCTTAAACCTTGAAATGAAATGAAATGCAACTTTAACACAAGTACAGGTGCAGGACAGGTATATCAAAATTACGACAATACCCCTATCTCTACAGTGCTAAATTCAAAAATACAAAGTAAAGAAGCAAGCAACCTAACAAAACAAACACACTGAGAGAAACACAATGCTGAGAATGAGGATGAGTGTAAGAATGAAGCATGGCAAACTGACCTTGGGTCAAGTGCTGTCGCAACTCTCAGCCATGTGATGTTGGTCTTCTCCTTACGACCCTCCATGTCTGCTGCGAAGATTCCCTTGAACTTGATCATGTAAGCTGGGTCGTCCTCAGTGACCTCCATCACTCGCGACAGATGACACAACGCTGGCAGCACCGCTGAGCAAGACACAAACTTCTCTCCTCCCAGGAGTTCAGACACATACCTGCAATAATATAGAGAAGCACTTTAGTGGGGAACTAGTAAGGCCTACTTTAATTTACACAGAGTTCTCTCACTCACTCACTGACTCACTCACCACACTCACACGCACACACACACTCCAATCTTTCACACATGCATTATGCATAGCCTACCCGCATGCACATAAACACACACCCAATCATTAACATTACTGTTCTGACACAGACCTACTTTGATTATTAAACAAACAGATATACACACGACAGGGATACACAATAAATTACCTGCAGTGATCCAGCACAGCCTCGAGCTTCTTCAGTTTCTCCAGCTCAGTAGCTGTTGGCATGGCGACGTTGGTTGTGTGCAGGGCCAGTGCATCTCTCAGAGGTTCAGCATTCCGCTGAACACGCTTGATCATTTCCAGGGTACTATTCCACCTGGTGGAGACTTCCTGTGCGAGTGACTCTTTCTTCTTATGACGTGCGACTTGTTGCTGCTCGAGCTCCGCTTGGTTTGCTGGGCTATGCTTAAAATGCATTTTGCCAATGCGTTATCAAACGGGCTGTTGGTTAGAGAAACCGTGACGGCTCGGTGCACACTGTGTGCGATGCACGGCATGTGCTCAAAGGGGAGCTGCCTGGCCGCTGCAATCATATTACGTGCACTATCTGTTGTCAGTGAGACAACTTTGTGTTCGATGTCCCACTCTCTTGCTACTTTCATAAAGTGCTCTGCTCAGAGCCACCATACCTTTCCCTGGTCTCACTAGGGGTGTTGGCCTTAATTGACGTCATTCATGAAAGGTTTTTCCGCCTTGTCGCCCTGCTGGACCTTTGGGTTTAGAGTGTTGATTCGACTGCCGTACCACCATACTCCTCCCTGGTCTCACGGAGCCTTTAATGAGGTATGAACATTTATGTTCATCATAGTAGCCAACTTTTCTCCAACGGGACACAGAAATGAATGTCTCGTGGACTTTTGGGTTTAAAGCAGGTGTTTTACGGTCGCACAGGGCGTTTCTCCCCAACGGTCTCCGTTGTACTCCGCCGCAACAGACAAGTCTGAGACGAAGGAACTCCTAGCCAACAACTAGGCATACCCAGACCTGAGTCGGGCGTCCTAGCTTTGGAGGAAACAGAGACGTGAGGCAAGGCCCCGCACCACCCAGTGTCACCTAACTTCTCCCTAGCCTCACTGAGACTTCCGAGCCAATGGATTCTGCCAACATCCTTCATACATAACATGAGAAATTTTAATTTAATAGAATCATGTATAGTATATAGTAGAAAACATGGAGACCACAAAGAACCAGTCAATGGCCGAGGCCTTCACTGGTTAAGGAGGAGCCCCTCTCCTTATGAACCTAGACATAGGTTACAATCCTCAGTTCTTTACCACCAACACTTTTATTAAAAGCTTGGAAGATGTCCACCGACTTCAAAAGTGTAATACGAGAACAGAATTTGGCAAATCGTATCCCCGCCACTTTGCTTATTCCAAGCTCCTCGAGAATGCTGAAGTTAGACTTCAGCCATTTTCCTCTGACACCCATTACGAACCCATGTACAGAGGACTTCTTGACCAAAGGGAATTCCAACTTCAGCGGCCTGTATTTAGTCTCTTTGTCTTTCTTTCCTTCCTCCAGCCACTGCATGTTTCCATCATACCTGACGGTTACATCCACCACCATAAGGGACGTTCCCCTTATGAAAATGATATCTGGAACTCCCATCCTGCCGTCTTTAGTGAAAATGTGCCTCTCTTGCATCACTTTCCATCCATGCCTCTCTCCGCTATGCACAAGGAAAGAGCATATTTTGTTGTGTCTACTCATTCTGAGTAGTTTCGTGGTCTCACACTTACCCAAGACGTGTGAGGCAGTCTCAGGCATTATTCCACAAGCTCTGCAGAGGGGAATCGGCCCCGCCATACCTCTGTGTTTGAGGTCCAGAGTCGGCAGGGTATTAGTCCTCGCTTGGAGGGCCCGGATGAAATGAGATTCATTCCACTGTCCTGATCTGGCCTTAACCAGCCATTCATTACTAATTTTGTCTGCCTTGAATAAAGCTGCTCCCAAGCCCTGAGCCACCTTTGAGCACCAGAAGCTCTCCAGTCCTTTGGCTTGATATATTCACCCACTCCGTCTTCCATCAATTTCCTACATGCCTCACTGACATGTTCACTTTCACCCCCTCCGGCCAGCCACATTTTCTTAAAGATTTCTGGTGTGAAGACCTTCTTAGCCATTGCTCTGACTGTAGGGTCTTCCGAGTGGTATAGTGTAAAGATCCTATTGGCTCTTCCAAGAGCCACAGATCTATATACCGAGGGAATGCCCAACCCTCCATCCTTTCGCTTACTGTAGAGGAGACCATTAACCGTACCCGGAATGAGGTGAAGCCACAATTTAACCATCCTCTTGATGGCATTGTCAGCTTTCATTAGATCAGTGAGACTTACACCACCGTGTAACATCTCATATGTCAGCCTTGGGATGGCGTAAGACACAAGTAGTTCCACTCTCTGGGTGGGTTTGAGCTTGGCCTGAGCGATATCAAACCCGAAGGTTTCCACGCTCTGCACTATATCCAGTGGTCGGGGCCTCGACCCTGGAGAAAAGGACATCCCTAGATACTTCACCTTCTCCTCAGGGCCCACCATGTGAATGGCCTCCCCCCCCAGGGCCCAACGAGGATACTTATCGAACCGTTTTGCTGATCTTCTACCACCGACCATCATGAACCCGTGACATTTTGCTGTGTTTACTCTTAGTCCCGTGAGGTTGCAGTATGCTTCGAGTATTGCTAGGTTTTTCCTCATTCCATTCCACGAGTCACTCAGGAAAACCAAGTCATCTGCATATGCGAGAACCGTTACCTTCTCGTCAACCTCACCGAAACCCACACCCAATCTTTCCAACATACACAGCAACGGGTCCATCGCTAGATTGAACAAAAGCGGGGACAAGGGATCGCCCTGCTTAACTCCTACCTTGATCGCAATCTTTCCCGTGGCACCTGCTCTCGTTTGGACTCTGGTACTGATACCTTTGTATGAGTCCTTGATCAAAGAAATTATCGATGGGTCGACTTTCTTTTGTGCGAGGGCCTTATTCAAATGTAGATGCGACACAGAGTCAAAAGCTTTAGCCATATCAATAAAAATCATGGCCAGGGGCAATCCCTCTTTCCTACTTCTAAGTAGGGCCCCTTCAACCATCAGCAGGTTCTCTGAGCATCCTGGGGAGGCCGTAAAGCCTTTTTGTCTCACATTGATGGGACAAGCGTTGGCCAGCCTTTTTTGCATAATGGAAGAGAAGAGTCTTAAGACCATGGAGCCTATTGTGATCGGGCGCCAGTTTGCGACCTCATTCCATGTAGACTTGTCTTTCAATTTGGGAAGCAAAGTGGTACGGTTTTGCTTGAGAACTTTGGGAATTCTTTCAGCAAGCAGAAAACTTGTGTACATTCTGGCCAATTTCTCCCCCGTGGGATCCCATCTGACCAGACATGTTTTGCTGATGCCATCTAGGCCGACACCTGAGCCATGTTTAATCTTCTTTCTGCACGAAAGAACTTGCTCTGCTGAAATAGGGTTCTCAAGCATTTCGTTGGAGCATAGCTCCTCCACAGTGAACCTACCAAAGCCTGTAAACCTCTCCTTTGCTTCCCATTTGCTCTTGAAGTATTCCTCAACTGTACTTCGTCTGATGGAGCATATTCCATTTTCCACTTTGTCTAGAATGAGTCTCGCCAAACTGGATCTCTCCTTGAAGAAGAGTTTCTGGTTCCATCTATAGCCTTTAACTATTAACCTCATGTCCCTTGATACAGGGGTTAATGTAGGCCGCCCTATCCTCCATGTCTTTCTTCCCATTCTTGCTCTTCTCCACCTTCTGCTCGCCCTTGTCAAGTCTGCTAAGGCTTTGATGGATTCCCCTAGCTTAGGAATAGGGGGCTTCGCCCCTGCTACCCCCCCCCCATCTTTATCAGCCAACGCCCTGAGGATTCGGCTTTGCATCGTGCTACTCTGGACTATGGGAGGTTGCACCCTCTCCTCCATCAATTCCTTTATAAGATCATCATACCCCTCCGGCTGATTAGAAGAGACCGAAGGAATAGCAGATCTCTTTAACTGCTTTAACTTATAACTGACTTGACTTTTTGTGAACTCCGGAAGGAGTGCACACGCCTTTTCAAGGATTCCTCTGTTCCCGCCTTCATCCTGAAGGAGCTTGGAAATTGTTCCAATCTCGACTTCAGTCCAGCCCTTCCTCTTAGGTCCCACCGACTGCTCTGTCTCCTGTCTCTGGGCAAGGAACTCGGTCCTGTGCTTCGCCCTCTTGTGAATTGACAACCCCCTAAACGATTTGCAGATCAAGTTGCACTGTGTGCAGGTAACACCACCTATAGATCCCCTTCTTGGATAACTCCCACACACGGCAGCATGACATTCCATGCTATGTTTCCTTCTACCTGAAATCCCGCAGGAGGCGCAGATCATGGTAACTTTCTTAAAGCCGTGTTTCCTTCTTAAATGATTGCAACACTAACGAATTAGCTAGGTAACATCCGCATAAATCACAATCCAATGGATTGTACGGGAAGCTGACCTCCACAAGCATTCTATCTGACAGAGAGCCCCTTGTGGTTCCTGTATCAATTGGGAACAGATATGTATTCCTTTGGCCAAATAGTCTTTTCCTTGAGCTTAGTCTCAGTCTTTTCTTCCAGGGTGAACCAACAAATTCGGTCTCACTCTGACTGCCTTCTGATTCTGTTAGTGGCCTGGGTCTAACCAGCCGGAGTCTCCTTGGGCGAGTGCCCCGCTGGGTGGCAGTCCCGGAGGACGGCACACCCGAGACAGACCACCTCGCATCCAAGGGTATTGCCGTAGGTCGATAAGCCGGGGAGACCCTCCAGGGACTCCCCGTAGGGAGTGTGGGGGGGGCCCCGACCCTCTGCCGTGGCTTATCGCGTTTACTTCCATGTGCACTAGTGCCATGGGTCCCGAACCGGGTGTGCGACCACACGGCACTCCGCCTTTCATCGGAGTAGCATTTTCGTGGAGGCACGCCAGAGGAAGGGGTCCCCCGTCCGGGAGACTGGATCAACCTCTGACGCTCTCCACCACCATATAGGGGGTCTGTGCTAGTGTGTGCCTGCCGAGCATGATGCTCCCCAGCCACAAAACACATAGCATTGCTGTCGTATGGGAGCACGACAGAAGGAGGGGTCCCCCACTCGGGGGACTTAGCCAGCCTCTGTCGCTTCCCACCATCGTCTTGAGGACCTGGACTAGTGTGTGCATGCGAAGTGCGATACCTCCCAGCCACAAGACACTTAGCCGACTGCCTCTCCTCTACATGTTTTCTCTTTTGAGAGGCTTTCCTGGTCCCCGCGATTCATAATGGTATAGCCTTTCAAAAAAGAACCACTGAAGGTTGGCCTTGCCACCAACCTATCTCGTCACAGTGGTATTTACCGAGCCGACTTGATTGTTATATCGCTCTCACTTGTATCCACCATTAGTAGCGGGTCAAACGCCCTGACCTATCCCTTCTCTATATACGGGAGATAGTAATAACTTAACTAACTTCCAAATTCACATATGCTTGTCTCACCGGCCGTCTGGTAGCGGGTCTTACACCCTGACCTACCCCTTACAGTAAGGAAATTTGTAAATAAACCAACGTCTTCCCTTCACCCGTTATCACCACGCGGCAGCACCCCGCGCGGGTTTTAGGTCTGATAAATGCACGCATCCCCGGAGGTCAGCGCTCGTTTGCATGTATTAGCTCTAGAATTGCCACAGTTATCCAAGTAGCGGGTGAGCGATCAAAGGAACCATAACTGATTTAATGAGCCATTCGCAGTTTCACTTTTCCAGCCGTGTGGACTTATACATGCATGGCTTAAACTTTGAGACAAGCATATGCTACTGGCAGGATCAACCAGGATGGCCTCTTCGACTCCCGACTGGGGAGGAATTTTCGGCCGCACTCAACAAACGCTCACCACGGCCCCGTGCTCTTCCATTGGCCCTCTCGCCGAGACTACTACCGTGCGGGGACTGTGCGGCTCGCGCTGCGTCGTGCGAGGCGGCTTCGCGATCTCTCGTCGGTCGCCCCCACGTCGGGGGGGTACACCTCCGTCGAAAGCTAAGCATGGCACTCAGGTGGGTGGCGACCAGGCTGGCTTCGAACTTTCGCCGAACCCATTACGGGTGGTTACTCGAAAGCAAGCGCAGCCCGGGGTCGTCCTTTTTCGTTTGGGGGGTTTTGAGAAACACTGTCGTACAAGCTGACCACGGCCGTCGGGAGATCGTCGACTGACCTCAAGGTTTACGCCGTCCGGGCGAACCTCTCTCCCAAACCGTGGCCAATTCTCGGAGGACACCTTAGACAGACGGGGCTACTCGGCTACTCGCGACGTGCGCACGACCACCGACAGGTGGAGGTGCGACTGGTTTGGGCACGCAAGTGTGAGGCACCAGTCGTGTGGTACTAAAGCCACAGTCAAGCCCTCACTGACACGCGCCACTTGGTCCTCTTCCGCTCAGAGATCATCTCACCTCTGACCCATACTAGGACGTAGGTATGTTTTACGAGCACGGACGTTTTTAGGGGGGTGAGGTAAGAATGGTAAATGCACAGAGCCTTGTGCTTTTTTCCATTCTAACGTAACCCATGGTGATCTGACGAGAAAAACGAACCCATGGTGGTATAACCCTAACCCATGGTGGTATAACCCATGGTGGTCTGAAAAAGACTTTTGCATTCATCCAGGGCCACCGGGACCTCGGGCTGAACGAGTCCGGGACGGGGCATCAAAGTCGGACACTCGCTGTCGAGGCACGCCCTGAAAAAGACTCTGAAAATATTTGGACTTTTGCATTCATCCAGGGCCACCGGGACCTCGGGCTCAACGAGTCCGAGACGGTGCATCAAAGTCGGACACTCGCTGTGGACACACGCCCTTTAAACACGACTACCAGCGTAGCGTGGACCTCCAGGGGCCACCGGGACCTCGGGCTGAACGAGTCCGGGACGGTGCATCAAAGTCGGACACTCACTGTGGACACACGCCCTTTTAAACACGACTACCAGCGTAGCGTGGACCTCCAGGGGCCACCGGGACCTCGGGCTGAACGAGTCCGGGACGGTGCATCAAAGTCGGACACTCACTGTGGACACACGCCCTTTAAACACGACTACCAGCGTAGCGTGGACCTCCAGGGGCCACCGGGACCTCGGGCTGAACGAGTCCGGGACGGGGCATCAAAGTCGGACACTCGCTGTGGACACACGCCCTTTAAACATGACTACCAGCGTAGCGTGGACCTCCAGGGGCCACCGGGACCTCGGGCTCAACGAGTCCGGGACGGGGCATCAAAGTCGGACACTCACTGTGGACACACGCCCTTTAAACACGACTACCAGCGTAGCGTGGACCTCCAGGGGCCACCGGGACCTCGGGCTGAACGAGTCCGGGACGGTGCATCAAAGTCGGACACTCACTGTGGACACACGCCCTTTAAACACGACTACCAGCGTAGCGTGGACCTCCAGGGGCCACCGGGACCTCGGGCTCAACGAGTCCGGGAGGGGGCATCAAAGTCGGGCACTCGCTGTGGAGTCACCCCCTAGTACACTACCTCCTATCTTCCACAAGCTGGCTAGACATAGAGTTTTTTGAGCACGGACGTTTTTAGGGGGGTGAGGTAAGAATGGTAAATGCACAGAGCCTTGTGCTTTTTTCCATTATAACTCGACCCATGGTGGTCTGACGAGAACGCGTTGGAAAAATGGCAGTCTTTTTACCCATGGTGGTCTGACGAGAAAAACGAACCCATGGTGGTATAAACCTAACCCATGGTATGCCATTGACTTTGCATTGGCCATACTCTGCACAGAGTATGGCCACTACAGACACCCATGGTGATCCGAAAAAGACCCATACACACACGGCACCACCTCCAGACATCCAGACCTCCAGAGCTCCAGAGCTCCAGACTCCATGGTGTTTGTTCGCCCACCATTCACTTTATCCATGGTGCAACCATCACATTTATCTATAAAAATGTGAGCTGTGTGCTCACTTTTGTGACATACTGTATCTCTCTCGGTCTATCTGCCCGTCTGGCGATTTAGTAATTTCTACAGAACATAAAAAAACGTACCACTCGTCGTCTCTGCCCGATAATCCAGTTAAATGACGACTTTAAATAAAAGTATTAGACAGAAATAAGCCGACAAGTCCGAGCTCCGTAAAAGTGAACCTCTCCGCGACGGTCGACAGCAAATGGTCAACTTGTGAGTCATCATCGCAGTACAGCTCCGTCACGTGGGAGTCCGCAAACGGCTGAGCCACGCCCACACAGCTAACGGCTGTGATATAATAACCATATATGGTTATTGTTATGTCTGCCTCTTAATACTTAATTAGATCAGACATTTATATTGCTAGCTCTTGGCTAAAAGAATCACGCAGCTACCCCGTTCATGTTCTTTAATTCAACTCTCGTGCATAACATTACTACAATCCATGACGTCACACACTACGGATGCTCTCAGGGTTATTATAAACTCAAACATCACATCCCTTTTTTTCTTGAACAATTGTAAATAAGTTTTCTTTTCTTTTTTTCCATTAAAACAGTTTTCAACTTGTGTCTACTTTTTATATAAACACTTTTTTTCCATAGATACCTTCAAACCTGTATCTCACAGAATAATCAAATGATTACATTCTTCCTTAACATCAATTATATCAGTCAATGAAACAAAATAATAAAACACTCTCCCCCCTAACACCTCCCATGCCTCTACTCTTAGTGGGTTAGGTCATAGTCAGACAGTCTCAGAGGCACCTGTCTGGTTCGTTGAGGTCTACCTGCGCTGGGCATGTCTGACATGCAGGTGTCAGTGGGTGTCGGCAGAGTCACTGGGTCCCTATCAGAGTCCACTGTGATATCCTTCAACCCTTGTTTGGTTCTGTTCCTGGGTTGTCTCGTCTGGCCCATTCGCTCTGTATTTCTTTATGAATGTGCTGTTTCTCGCATAGCGCGCTCCTGTTGGAGATTCTACTATCATCTGACTGCCTGTTCGACTGATAACTTTGTGTGGTGTGGTGTTAAAGGGAGTGGTAAACTTGTCCACTTTGTCCTGCCTTACGAGTATGGCGTCCCCAACTTCAATCTCTGAGCACTGTGCTCTCCGGCGGTCATCAGTGTACAGTTTGGATTTGCCTTTAAGCTCAATGTCTCGGTCACGCACCTCCATGTCTATGGCTGTGCGTGCCTCTTTAATGTCAGGTAGTTTCCCTCTTATCTTGCGTTTAAAGAGTAGCTCTGCCGGGCTCTTCCCGGTCGTGGGATGTTCAATGCTTCTGTACACAGTGTGATGGAAATATAGCATATTGACCCTTTACAAGCAACATGCCTTCGTCTGCATATCATTGAGGGGACCCCTACTGTGAACAGCCACTGGCAGAAGGCACTGAGATGATTGGTCGATAGAGGACCTCTACTGTGAACCACTGGCAGAAGGCATTGAGATGATTGGAGCATTCGTTTCAAGTGTTGCTTTCATTGGAGCATCTGTTTTAAGTAACCGCTATTGTGTTTGTCTTGTTGTCATTGTAGTGAAACCTTCATTAATGTATGTTATTCAGGAGACTAATACAATCAATGCGTCTGGAAGACAACCTTCATTAATGTATGTTATTCAGGAGACTAATACAATCAATGCGTCTGGAAGACAACCTGAAAAGGGGCCAATTGTTTATCCTTTGTCAAGCCAGGAACCTCATGCGGTGAAAATTGTGTTTAAATATGTAATGACAAGGTTGGTCTCGGCTCACTCTGATAGAGGGGAGTCTGATGGATGCATCCATTAAAACTCTTAATTTGCTACAAGTACTTTGTCTGTTTTAGACTCTTTCACCATAGACACAATTATTATCGGATAATTGCCACGACAATTTGGGGGCTCGTCCGGGATTTCTAACTTGAGTCTTTTCAGCCTAGTCTCCCAGGTGAACCGTGCACGGCCGGTGACTGGGTCGCTGGAGCCCTATACCTCCTGCCAGTGACTGTAATCAGCATTGGAGTGAGACGAGGGTGCCTGGGAGATGGACTGAGGATATCTCGATAAGAAAATCCTGAAGGAAAAAGAACACAGCGGGTGAGAGCAATACTTGTGTAAATTAAGAGTCACTATTTTTTGGTAAAATAGTGTCCACTATTTTTTGGTAAAATAGTGAAGCGGCCGAGACTCGCTATTATTCGCTAAAGGACCGACGGGTTTATTAATTGTTTTGGTAACATTAATCGAATATAAGATTAGGTATCCCGTAGGTTACTAGGATTGAGGTAACGGTACGGTAAAGCGAGCGGATCCATGTGAATGTAACAAAGTGAGCTGTACTGGGATTGAAGTACTGCAAGGCCTTGATAACTAATAGAAGATAACCTAATATATAACAAATACAAAAGCGCTCGAAGGGAAAAATTATTATAATAGGAGGGGTATATAATAATAATAATAATAGTAATACTAATAATGATAATAGTAATACTAATAATAATACAATAATCGATCGAATAATAATTAGTAGGGTACCCGGATCTAAAATGGGAAATAGTAATTCGGGAGTGACCAGGGCCGCCGAGGTAAGGTTGGAGAAACATGGTGAAATGACACAATATTTGCGGAAAAAGGGTTTTCTAGAAATGGGGAGTTTGTGTTTGGAGAAAATTGAAAGAATTAGAGGATGTGTTATTAGAATTGGAAAAGAAAAAGAAAGTGCAAAAACATGTTGGTATGCATTTCATTTGTGGAAAAGAGAGGGTGAGTTAAGAGAGAAAAATCAGAAAGGGCCAGCGAGTGTAGAGAGTGTAGGGAACTTTAATCTGTCTGTCGCCCGAACTACAGATCTGGACTTGGACCGGACTGCCCCACGCCTGCGAATGCTCCACTGTCCGCCGCCTCTGCCGCCACCAGCAGCAACAACAGCAGCAGCCGCAGCACCCAGCCTGCCCTGACATGGAGGAGGTCAACACACACACAGGATGACTACCCGCAGCCGAACACGGACCCGGCGATCGGTCCAGCTGGCTTACGCATCAACCAAAGCACCAGCAGCCGCGGGTCGATCGAGGGCTCAGATGGACACATGCAAGGACAGAAAGAATGGACAGTTCCCCGTGATTCAAATTCTGAACCCGCAGGACGGCATATGTCTTCCGCGGGTGGAGGACATGACCAAATGTCTGCCTGACCCGTCCGTTGCGGGGGGAGAATCGCTCGCCACGGCGATCGCTGAAATGGTCCAGCAACACGAACTATCCATCACAGAAGTGGGTCAAGTCTGTGTGAGCCGACTAGGCTTACGATGAGGCCGCATGCAGGGCGACAGGCCTGCAAGAGACCAGACTCCGTACGAGGCGCCATCGCGACGCTCTGGACGCGGGGGATGAAAGTTTATCGGCGTTTGTAAAGAGACATTGTGTTGACAGGCGTACCGCCAGACTCACTGTAGTGAGTCACGCCAGCCACGCAGGAGATCTTAGAAAGAAACAGATGGACAAGATCAGAGATTGTAGGCACAGAGCAACCCGAGGGGCGGAGGTGGACGGATGCATTTGCATTGATGGTGTGGGGGAGCTGGTCCTGTCCAAAAAGGTCGTATGAGCACTGACACACACACACCACACACAACACAAACAAAATGGAAAATAGGGATGAAATCTAATGTGTTGTTTAGGACTGAGTGTTATTTACACCGACAGACCTCACGATCACCTCCGATGCAAGACCCATGATCCAAGTGTAGGCTACTCGGGTGTGATACGCGCACCAGAGTGTTCTTATGCGTGGGACTTGTTGACAGAGAGATCAGAGGAACAGCTGACATACTGATAACAGATACACATCACTGCATGCAGGGTCAGTCAGAGGTACAATATATGTCCACAAATGATTTGCATAGTACTGCCGGAATATCTAATGAGGAGCGGTTACCAGAATTTGAAGAATTATGGTTTAATGGGGAAGTTTGCTTTGGAATGAGAAAATTAGCATGTTGAAAGTTGAGAAGTTTTATGGGGTTGCTGGAGCAGAACCACATGGGTCCCTGGCAAAAACCCCCGACATGACATGGTCCGAACTGGGGTCATGGATGTCAGGGGGGGGACACATGTGATTGGAGAGCAGATGGCCCAGAGTGACAATACACCCAATGGGCGACAGCAGGGAGGAGTTTATACTCCCACAGATGACGTTGGAGGACCACGATTGGCTGGGGTCCCGTCCAACCTGTGGACTAGGAAAAAAATACGATACGCATAAAAATGTGGAGCCCTAGTGGTGACTCTGCTTACAGGCCCAGGCAACCCCAGTGCAGGTTACGCCAAGAGGCGATAGATGGTATCACACCTGTGTTCAACTCAATGTTGGATGCCGGTGTGATAATTCTGTGTCCTAAATTCACCATGCAGTACCCCAATGTTCCCTGTGAAAAAGGCACCCGTTTCAGGACAATCAACCTCATGGCGGTTTGTCCAAAATTTGAAAAAGGTAAATGATGCAATGCATCTAAAAAAAAAAAAACACCCATTGTACCAGATCCGCACACCCTATTAACACAGGTACCTGAGAATTGCAAATGGTTTACAGTCGACTTAGCAAACGCGTTCTTTAGCATACCGGTGGATCCAACAAGCCGATATTGGTTTGTCTTTGTTTGTTTGTTTTTTTTAATTTATGGGAAATCATACGTGGAGTAGAGTGCCACAGTGTTATTGTGAATCACTAACCATATTTTCCCGCAGCGCTGCATTATAATTTGGCTCATCTAATCCTCCCGGGGGTGGAAGCATACTAATTCACTATATAGATGACGACCTGGTGTGTTCTCCAGATCATGAAGGTGTGAACAGGATACCATTGTGTTGTTAAGGTAATTAGCCAGCCAGGGCCACAAGGCCGGTTTAGGGAAACTACAGTTTGTAACACAAAAGGTACAATTCCTGGGCCACACCTTCATACCAGGTGACAAGTCCCTTAGCGAGGACAAAAATAGAATAAATCCAAGTAAAGTCTAGTACGAAGAAACAAATTATAGGATTCTTGGAAAATACGGGCTACTGCAGACAGTGGATACCCGATTATGCAAATTTAGTACAGCCACTCCAAGACGTCACACATGGCCACGACTTGACTCCGACTGACTCCGTGACGTGGACACCAGCAGCAGATGCTGCGATCATACGACCTAAACGAAACCTTATGACCCTGACTACTTCAGGTCTACCAGACCATACAACCCTTCACACAGACGGTGGGGGAACAAGATGGGTATATGACATCAGCACTAATACAGAGGCATGGGGCAAGTTGCCGTCCTGTTGCCTATTTTTCATCCAAGCCCAGTGGCAGCTGGTTTACCACACTTTTGAAAGGCAGTGGCAGCGGCGGCAATTGCGGTTGTCGCCAGTAGGGGCTAGTGGGCTAACTCAGGAAACATCACACCTAACAGCATCACGATTCCTGTCATATCACCAACGTGTTGTTGTCCATGCCTAACATTGTTTTGCCAGAGGTGTAGCAAGGTTAAACCCAGCCACCCTGCTGCCTACCCCCGAAGATGAGGAGCCACACGACTGTGGTGACCACCATTAATGACAGTGCACACCACGTGTGGACCTGACAGCTACACCACTGCCACTGGGGACCGGAGGTATTGTATGTCAATGGTTCTAGCCGGAGACCCCAACAACAGGTATTGATGAAGTGGGCTATGCCATTGCCACGCAGGACTGCGGGGTGGGATCAACTAGGTTACCATTTATACAGTAG
>PIJE02002164.1:0-13775 GCA_002895965.2 Coryphaenoides rupestris
AGCTACCCAACAAACCTGAAGTACACATTTGAGGTTCTACAAAAACTTGTGATGGAACTGGATGGCAACCACCTCTCAACAAAGGCTCAAGTGCTAAAAAAACAAACTCTTTGAAGGAACAATTTAGACAAGACATTGCAAATGGAGTGTGGAGCATCAAAGACCTTTTTCACAAAACGGAGAGAGTATGAGAATAACAATTAGAAACTACGAGAGAGGTTGCATTTAATGTCCGTTAGAGAAGGGGAGAACAACAGTTTGAAATGAAGAGAGTGACAGAGATGTGCATGAATGAGAAAGCAGTAAGAGATGTATTGAGAGGGTTGTGGCAATATGAGGGTGAGAGAAACCAAATGAGTGACATACGGCGATAGAGTGTGAGAGCATGGAGCAAGAGTCACAGGCACCAAATTAACATGTGAATTATAAGTTGCTGTTTGTGATGTTGATTTAAACAAGTAGCGCTGTTTTGAAAATGTCCATTCCTAGCTAAATGTGGTGCACTCCTGGAATTTTTCTGTTTGTATTTAGTGTTGTCAATTTAACAAAACTCTGTACACTCTGTACACTGCTGAAGTGGCAGGGAGGAAAAAAAGGGAATTTGTTTACTTTATTATTCATTTATTTATTTTATTTTAGTATTTCCTACGTGGCATATAACATCTTCTGTTTATCCTAATTTGAAATTATCTTCATTGCAAAATAGTTTTTTTTTTCAATTAAGTTCCAATCAAATTACATTTTACAAACTAAAACTATTAGTTATCAAAGATTTCATTTTACATCCATCCATCCATCCATTATCGTCCGCTTATCCGGGGTCGGGTCACGGTGGCAGCCGGCTAAGCAGGGCCCCCCAGGCTTCCTTCTCCCCAGCCACACTCTAGTTCCTCCTGGGGGATCCCGAGGCGTTCCCAGGCCAGACGAGATATGTAATCCCTCCAGCGGGTTCTGGGTCTGCCCCGGGGTCTCCTCCCAGTTGGACGTGCCCGGAAAACCTCCAAAGGGAGGCGCCCGGGGGGCATCCTAATCAGATGCCCGAACCACCTCAGCTGACTCCTTTCGATGCGGAGGAGCAGCGGCTCTACTCCGAGCTCCCTCCGGATGTCTAAGCTCCTCACCCTATCTCTAAGGCTGAGCCCAGCCACCCTGCGGAGGAAACTCATTTCGGCCGCTTGTATCCGCGATCTCATTCTTTCGGTCACTACCCAAAGCTCCCACCTCCGGAAGAACTTCATTTTACAGTTTCCTGTAATTGAAAAAAAAGTTTGTATTTAAATATTGATTTCAACCATTTTCATTCCGCCCCCTATTGGAAAGCTTCTCAGTGTTGGGTTTGTGTTTCCATGAGATTTTTGTTAATTGGGCATTTGTGTAATATCTAGTGGTAGACAAAAATTGGATATATTTTTAGGATATAAAGTGAAATCATTGCTATCTAATCAATTTGTTTATTCTTGAATTGAATTCAGAAGAATACCATTTTAACATTTTAATTTGGAAACTGGGACATAAAAATAAGCTAGAGTTGTTGAGAAAAGTGTTAATCATATGTGTACCATTTAGAGTCAGACAAGTTCAAGGTTTGAGGTGTTAAACATTTGTGACGGTTCAGCTGATGGTTGTTATAAAGTTGAAAGGTAAGGCTGGCGATTTTCTATATTTTTTTTATTGTCGACAAATCCCATGAAAAGACCAAAATTAACAATTAATTTATCTTATTAATAAGTATTGCCTATATGTCTCCAAAGCCTGATATCTTATTCCTTTGTGCCATAGAGCCCCATTGTTGTTGGTTTGGTCTTTTGATAGGATTTGTTGACAATATGAAGAATAGCCTATAGAAAATCACCAGCCATACCCTTAGGTCAGAGGTAGCCAACTGAGGTAGCTTACTGTGTAAGAGTGAATTGGGCCCCATTTTCTATTTATTTACTTTTGTGAACATTGTAAAACATTGTGAAGAACAATGTAAAAAGATGGAAAATGTTGATTGATAAGGTGATACAAATCATTCTTTATAGGTCTCCATTATTTTAAACACTGACCATGTTGGTTATCTATGGTGCGATATTGTGTTTCATTGGTAATAAATTGCATTTTTCACAGAACCAAAGTAGTGTGATTTGAATTTACTGACTGTGTGGAAATTGTTGACATAATCAGCTTTAGTAAGTCCACTTAAAATTACTACCATTATAACAATGAAAACCAGTTAAGTAAAACAAAATCCAGTTGTTGCCACACTTATTTAAGTCAGTTAAGTTGGAACTACAAAGTATAGTTTAATTGGTCTTACTAAATACAGTTGAGTAATGGAGGTCCAACTGTTAAGTTACATTTGCATGAGTGAGTTAAGTCAGTATAATGAAATATCTTTATGTTGGCATTTATCAACACAGTTAAGTAAGGCAAAAGAAACTGCATTTTGTTGAATTTATGTTGGTCAGTTTAGTGAGCTGGACACTGACCTATTAATTAAATCCAAGTTGACAAGATAATGTTGGAATTGCTTAATACAGTCATGTTGGTTGCACATAAGTCAGTTATTGCCATCTTAATAATATTATACAATTATATCTAACACAACTCAGTTTGGTGGAAATTGTTGACATAACTGGATTAAGTAAATCCAACAAAATTTTTTTTGAGTGTAGCCTCCTGTGGTAGTTTTTAAAAGCTTTTTTTAGAAGCAAATAAAACCTGATATTTTTGTACACCAGCCTCTGTTTCTGATTAATCTGAACACTCACCCGGGGACACTAACCTTGCCAGACTACTGTATGGTAAATGTGTCTTGTAGGAACCCCTCATTCCTAAAAATTGAGGGTGGCGTTGTCACCTATACCATCGTCAATTTATGCCACACATGTGTAGACTGGGTTTAAAGGACAGAGCCTGAGAAGGGTGAGGCAGTCTTCTCTGCAGATTTGACTCAGGCTTTGTGTTACTATTGGCAGTGACAAAGTCTAACTTTCAAACTTCGGTCTTCCTGATCTCCCTCTTACGAATGTCAAAGTATTGGTAAATCCACGACATACCCAAGGCTGGGCGCCCGGCCGAGCTAAATGACTATAGACCCGTGGCCCTCATGTCATACATCATGAAGACCCTGGAGTGGCTGCTTCTCCGCCTCCTGAGACCACAGACCGAACATGCACTTGATCCCCTTCAGTTTGGGTACCGGGAGCATGTGGGAGTGGATGATGCTGTCCTCTACATGCTACACCGGGCTTACTCCTACTTGGATGAGCCAGGCAGTTATGTGAGGATTATGTTCTTCGATTTCTCGAGTGCATTCAACACCATCCAACCCCTCATACTCAGGGAGAAGCTGGAGAAGATGGGGGTGGATCCGTCCTTCACATCCTGGATCACGGACTACCTGACAGGACGACCACAGTTTGTCAGGATGGGGAACTGTGTCTCTGGGACGGCGGTGAGCAGCACTGGGGCTCCACAGGGGACTGTTCTGGCCCCGTTCCTGTTCACTGTATACACATCAGACTTTATGTACAACTCTGAGTCCTGCCACATCCAGAAATACTCTGACGATACAGCTATTGTGGCGTGTGTGAGGAAGGGAGTACAGGAGTCTGGTGGGAGCTTTCAGTGACTGGAGCGAGAGGAACGGCCTGCTACTGAACACCTCCAAGACCAAGGAGATGGTTGTGGACTTTTGTAGGCTGAGCAAGATGCAGGCCATCATGGACAATGTCAGCCACCCTCCCTGGCAGGGCAGAGCAGTAGCCGCAGCAGACGGCTCATCTCTCTGTACTCACGCACGGAGCGGCACAGGAGATCCTTCGTCCCCACGGCCATAAGACTGTAACACCTCGGTCTAGGGCAAGGGCTCATCCCCCTCCCTCGCTTCTGCTTCTGTGGTACACTACCCGGGACAATGTGCAATTCATTATTTATTATAATTAATCTTAACCCTAACCCCTAACCCTAACCTGATAGAATGTACGTCTATTGTCTGTACTTTTATTTATTTATTGTCACCTGTATTGTTGTTGTTCGACTTGAGCTACAGGATACCTTGAATTTCCCCAAGGGGATAAATAAAGTATTTATCTATCCATCTATCCTATTTTCTCTCTCTCTCCCTGTCCCTTTTCCCTCTCTATCTCTCTCTTTCTCCTTTCCGCTCTCTCTCTCTCTCTCTCTCCCCCCCCCCCCCCCCTCTCTCTCTCTCTCTCACTCCTCCTCTCTCTCTATTTGTCGATCCTCACATGCGTGTGTGTGTGTGTGTGACCAGAAGGAATATATTTTCCTGCCCTTCTTTTGATCACAATACTGTCGTCTTTTTATTGTTTTATTTTACATTTACATTTAGGGCATTTGACATAGAAGCATTTGACGCTTCTATCCAAAGCGACTTACAAAGAGTACATTTGTTGAAGGAGAGGCAGCAATATATCCCTGTGGTACCTGAAGATAAGAATAGAGCTGTTTTCGAGCATTCATATTTACGAGATGAATAGAACGAGTTTCATAATTGCTAAGTTGTCTGCATAAGTAGCTGGGCAGGCGTGCAATTCTAAGCATGCTACAACATCTGAGAACGAACAACAATGCTAAGTGGCATTAATAAATGTCAAGACGTACAAACATGCAGGTTAGTGCTAGGATTATCGGAGGAGGGTAGGGGGGGGGGGTGGGTTACGTAGAGTCCAGGTGAACTCTAAACAGGTGGGTCTTGAGTCTCTTGCGGAAGCTGGCGACTCGGCCGTCCTGACATGCGGAGCCAGAACCGTGAAGAGTTGGGACTTGGAAGAGCGATGTTTGGCTGTTTTTAGTGAAGGCCAGTCGTTTGCCAGAAGTTGCCGAGCGGAGTGCTCGGGCTGGGGCGTAGGGTCTGACTAACGTTTGGAGGTAGGTAGGGGCGGTTCCGATGACAGCCATGAAAGTCAGTACCAGAGTCTTGAATCGAACGCGATCGATTACCGGGAGCCAGTGGAGGGCGCGGAAGAGGGGGTTTACATGGGAGAATGTAGGTAGGTTGAACACGAGGCGTGCTGCTGCGTTCTGGATGCGTTGTAAGGGCTTGATTGTTGAGGCGGGGAGTCCAGCCAGGAGAGAGTTGTAGTAGTCGAGACGAGTGATAACGAGCACTTGGACCAGGATCTGCGCTGCTTCACGTGTGAGGAAGGGCCGGATCTTGCGGATGTTGTAGAGAGCAATTCTACAAGATCGGGCCACAGAGGTAATGTTGGCGTTGCAGGACAGCTGGTCATCCAGTACCACGCCAAGTAGGTGACAAGTAGGTCCATCTGAGGACAGTCTTTACCCGGTATGAAGAGAAGCTCAGTCTTGTCGAGGTTGAGCTTCAGGTGGTTGGTCGTCCATCTGCTGATGTGGGCCAGGCATTTTGAGATGCGTGTTGTGATGTGGGTGTCTGAGGGGGGGAAGGAAAGAAACAGTTGGGTGTCATCAGCATAGCAGTGGTAGGAGAAGCCGTGGGATGTGATTACAGAGCCGAGAGATCTAATGTATAAAGAAAACAGAAGGGGTCCCAGTACTGAGCCTTGGGGTACTCCGGTGTCAAGGGTGCAGGGTCTGGACAGGGAGCCATTCCATGTGACCTGATAAGTGCGATCTGTCAGGTAGGAAGTGAACCAGGATAACGCAGTTCCAGTGATGCCAAGCTCTGCCAGGGTGGAGAGGAGAATCTGGTGGTTCACTGTGTTGAAAGCGGCGGACAGGTCAAGGAGGATGAGCACGGATGAGAGGGAAGAGCTTCTGGCGTCGCGAAGGGACTCTGATACTGCAAGCAGGGCCGTCTCCGTGGAGTGCGCCGCTTTGAAGCCTGACTGATGAGGGTCGACCAGGTTGTTCTCGGAGAGATAGGATGATAGTTGGGTGGAGACAGCACGTTCTATGGCATCCTCGTCTTCGGCACTCCCATGCCGGCTTGCTTAGTATTATGGGATGGACATAAGAGACAAACAACCAGAGCCATGCAACCACACTATGCAAAGACAGAAAGACTGAAGCATGTTTTGGCACCCTATGTCTCCCAGAGAGGGAAGGTGTATTGACAAACGCAATATTGTCAATCTTAATCCCTTCTCCTTACCCTGCACTTCTTGGAGGAATGACCCCACTGACTGGCCAGAAATCAAGGGCGACGGGACAAGTGGGCTGATAAATCACAGTATTAAAATAGTGACGAAAAAATGCTGTTGAAAATCGATTAGTATACTGTATGCCTTGATCAACTGGTCCATTTATTAGGGTATCATATTAGGGTTTCATATTATGGGTTGGTTTTAGGGTTAAGGCTTTATATTAGAGTCTCATATTAGGGTTAGAGTTTCACATTAGTGTTTGGTTTCAGGGTTAGGGTTTCCTTGTAGGTCAGGAAGTAAGAGTGGGTCCGGCAATGGGAAGGTTGCTGCATTCATTCCCGGCCTTTGGCAAGTTAAGTGTTGAGTTGTCCCTGACCATGGCTTTAGGGTTAGTCTTTCATTCTAGGGTTTCATATTAGTGTTTGGTTTTAGGGTTAGGGTTTCATATTAAGGTTAGGGTTTCATACTAGGCTTTCAAATTAGGATTAGGGTTTCACATTGGGGTTTGGTTCTCGGGTTTTGGTTTCATTTTAGGATTAGGTTATAGGATTGGGATTTACTATTAAGGTTAGGGTTAGGGTTTTATATTGTTGCCATTGCCAGTAGCCCAGGAGGTAAGAATGGGTCTGGCAATAGGAAGGTTGCTAGATTGATCCCCAGCCTTCGACTATTTAAGTGTCGGTGTCCCTTAGCATCGCTTTAGGGTTAGGGTTTCATACTAGGCTTTCAGATTAGGGTTTCATATTGGGGTTTGGTTCAAGGGTTAGGGTATCTTATTATGGTCTCAGCTTCAGGAAGAACAATGCGGATTCCGTCCTGGCCCTGGAACAGTGGACCAGCTCTTTACCCTTGCAGGGTTGTTGGGGGGGCATGGGAGTTTGCCCATCCAGTCTACATGTGCTTTGTGGACTTGGAGAATGCTTATGACCGTGTCCCCCGGGGAATCCTGTGGGGGGTACTACGGGAGTACGGGGTACCGGGGCCGTTGGTACGGGCCATTCGGTCCTTGTACGAACAAAGTGTGTTGGACTCCGCCAAGGTTGTCCCTTGTCACTGATTCTGTTTGTGATCTTCATGGACAGAATCTCAAGGCGCAGCCGAGGGGAGGAGAGTGTCCGGTTTGGGGACCTCAGAATTGCATCTCTGCTCTTTGCAGATGATGTGGTTCTGTTGGCTACATCAGACCGTGACCTCCAGCATGCACTGGGGCGGTTTGCAGCCACGTGCGAAGCGGTCGGGATGAGAGTCAGCACCTCCACGTCTGAGGCCATGGTTCTCTGCCGGAAAACGGTGGAATGTTCCCTCCGGGTTGGGAATGAGTTGCTGCCTCAAGTAAAGGAGTTCAAGTATCTCGGGGTCTTGTTCACGACTGAGGGCAAAATGGAGCGGGTGATGGACAGATGGATTGGTGCAGTGTCTGCAGAAATGCAGGTGCTGTACCGGTCCGTTGTGGTGAAGAGGGAGCTGAGCCATCTACGTTCCAACCCTCACCTATGGTCACGAGCTTTAGGTAGTGACCGAAAGAATGAGATCGCGGATACAATCGGAAGCGGATACAAGCGGGTCTGGCAATAGGAAGGTTGCGAGATTAAGCCCTGGGCTTCGCCTAGCTCAGTGTCAAGGTGTCCTTTTGCATGGCTTTTGGGTTAGGGTTTCATATTAGTTTTTGGTTTTAGGGTTAGGGTTTCATATTAAGGTTATGGTCAGGGTTTCATACTAGGCTTTAAAATGAGGATTAGGGTTTCGGTTTCCTATTAAGGTTAGGGTTTTTGCTTTGTGGGCAGTAGCTCAGGAGGTTAGAGCGGGTCTGGCAATAGGGAGGTTGCTGCATTGAGCCCTGGGCTTTAACAGTTAAAGTCCCACTGATTGTCAGACACTTGAGGAAGTGAAATTTGTTTTCCGCATTTGACCCATCCCCTAGGGGAGCTGTGCAGCGCTCAGGAATCATTTTGGTGATCTAACCCCCCCCCCTTCCAACCCTTGATGCTGACTACAAAGCAGGGAGGCAATGGGTCCCATTTTTATAGTCTTTGGTATGACCCAGCCAGGGATTGAACCCACAACCTCCCAGTCTCTGGGCAGACACTCTACCACCAGGCCACAGAGCTGTTACAATTTTCAGCCAGTTTCATGTTTGTGTTGGTGTTTCTGGGTTAGGATTTCCTATTACGGTTAAGGTTAGGGTTTTATACTATGCTTTCAAATTAGGATTAGGGTTAGGGTTTCATACTAGGCTTTCAAATTAGGATTAGGGTTTCATATTGGGGTTTGGTTCTAGGGTTAAGGTTTCATATTAGGGTTATTATTATTATTAGGGTTAGAGTTTCATATTAGGGTTTGTTTTCAGGGTTAGGGTTTCCTATTAAGGTTAGGGTTAGGGGTTTATGTTACAGTCAGTGGCAGTAGCTCAGGAGGTAAGAGCTGGTCTGGCAATAGGAATGTCGCTCAATTGATACCCGCGCTAGATAAGTGTTGAGGTGTTCTTGAGCATTGCTTTAGGGTTTCATATTATGCTTTGGTTTTCGGGGAAGGGTTTCATTTTATGGTCTAATATTAGGGTTAGGCTTTCATATTAGGGTCTCAAGTTAGGGTTAGGGTTTCACATTAAGGTTTGGTTTTGGGCTTCTCCCGGATCATGGATATTGTGTTTTTTCCTCTGATGGCCTTGAGACTTTGATTTCTTCCACACTAAATTTGAACCATTTTCATTGAATTTTAAGTGGTTGAGTCAACTTCAACGCCACACCTGAGGCGTTCCGGGTCTAATGATGGGTAAGACTACATAATGATATGAAACCCTGACCCTAAAACCAAACCCTAACATGAAACCCTAACCCCAAAACTAAACCCTAACATGAAACCTGAACTTAACCTTAACACCCAGGGTGGTGGTCGTCTCCCTTTAGACCTCAGACGCCCCCTAACCCCTACCCACACAGACACACACACACACACACACACATGCCCCCTACCTGCTTCTTAATGACACGGATCTCACCGTAAGTCACTCTGGATAAAAGCGTCTTCTCCATGACTTCATAGTAAACAGCCTCTGCTCCTCACCCCTCTGCTCCTCACCCCTCAGGAAGTGATGGAAACCCACAAGAGCTGTGTCGCTCTCCGTGGAATTCAGCGACGAGAGGAAGCTGGCGGCACAGTCACGCTACACCGCTCTCTCGTGCCAGGCCTCTCTTTCTCTCTCTCTCTCTCTCTCTCTCTCTCTCTCAAACTTCAGAGATCCTGGTTCCTTCTGAGGTTCATTTCATTTAACACTACTCATGGCAACAGGCGCACACTTGGTTTCCCTGTGTGTGTGTTTGTGTGTTGCACTGACTCATCTCTCCTGTGATACACAGATACACACATGCATGAGCACACACACACACACACAGGCGCACGCAAAATACTTAAACAGACGGATTACGTCCCTCTTTTGTTCCCGTGGAAATGACCTGACCTTTGACCCCCCCTAACCCCGTCCTCAGGAGCAGAGGTAGCTGGCCCACTGAGCTGCGTTCACAACTTGAGACCGACCGCACGGCGGCAAGGGCTGTGCTCCAGCGTGCAGGACGACGACGAGTTGCTGGAAATCGCCGAAGGATATGACCCACGAGGCGTGTGATTCATAAGGAGTGTTTGCATTGGAACGCACACCCCCCCACCTATAAAGCCCTGGCCCACCCCAAAGCATCAGCAGCGCAGGAGCCTGTGTGTGCCTGTTTGAATTGGCCCCGCCGGCTGCCGACCCGAACGGACCTGGAACAGAACCCTGCAGTCTGCCTGCCAAGCAGCCACGGCCCTTTTGGAGTTTCGTGTTTCTGAGCGCAATCCTGCTGCCACCCAGAGTTTTCTGCTCTTTGAAATGAAAATAATCTACAGTATATCTCGGTTACGCAATCTCTCTCTCTCTCCCTCTCCCTCTCTCCCTGCTTGGCTATGGAGCATCTCCCGTTTAACCGTTTCCGACGGCCGTTTTCATGGTAATCCCAGAGGGGGACTGTGTTTGGATTTAGGGTGTGGGAGTTGGGGGGGGAGTGTGTGTGTGTGTGCGGGGGCGTTGATTGAGGGTTCGACCTCCGTTTCCATGAGCGCAGGTTCCAGTTCTGCTGAGAGAGAGAGAGATTCCCAAGGTCTGGACGCAGCTCGTCACATTCCCACAGTGGAGGGCCACCGAATAGCTCTCTTCCGCTCTCTCAGTCTCTCTCTTGCTCTCTCTCTCTCCCCCCCCTCATCTGTGTGTTCCTGAGGTCTCTCGCCCTGGCCTGGCCCTGCTGTAGGGGGAGGGAGTCAGGGGGTTGGGGTGGTGGGAGAGACCCAAATACCCCCCTCTCCTCCTCGCTGGGATCCCGGCAGGTCCACCGCAGCTCCAGACATTTGTTGCCCATCCAGGGTCTCCCAGTAGACCCCTGGGATCTGCCCGGCAGCGGAAAATGCGTCCCATGCACGGCCGTGCGGAAGTCATTAAGGACGGCTAGTTTGGCGTAATGGATGTTGTCGTGGCTGAATTAGGGCCCCCCCCATCCGATCTGCCGTCCCGCTAATTCACAGATCGTTGTGCTAGCGCTAGCAACCCAGACATAAAGATCCATTCATCTAGTGTTGACTCTTCTTCTTCTACCACCACCGACTGATCAAACATATAAAGGAACCTCTCACATTTAACTTCATCTTCAGATGGATTTTTTGTAGAGTATTGTGCGGTTTAACGTCAACCTAGTTTTGTTCCCGCAAACCAGTTACTATCTACAACTGGTTTGTGAGGACATGGGAAGTTAGTATCTACAGTATATACGGCTATGGTAATCATAAAAATGATAATGCACTAAATGGGAGCATTTAATGTTCTTATAACACTTACGGTATCTGCTTTGAGATCGTCTCTATTTATTAATATTCACTATTTAGTCGTTTAAGCAGATGATTTCTTCTGAAGTGACTTACAGTGAGCAGCATTAAGGAGAAGGTACGGGTTAGATAGTGAATACAGAGTCAGGTTATTAAGGAGCAGTGTAGCAAATCCTCCTTGCCACATAAAGTGGCTTTGTTCAGTACTCCTCCAAGGACACAGGCATGTAGTGGCGTTGAAAAGTCTGGTTATTGCAAGATTGTGATGAAATGAAATGACGGCGCAGATGGTAACTAGCTAGCATGCTATCGCTCCCTGAGTGTGAGTCCTGATGGCTGACTTAACCTGTGGTGCACTGATTAGCCAATGCACCACAGGCATGCAGCCCCACCCCCCCAGACTCTAACTGGGCCAGGTGAGGCTGCAGGCCCACCCCCCCAGACTCCAAAGGCTGATCCATACTCCGCGAGAAGCGAGAACTTTGTTCTCGCACCTAGGGCTGCGAGAACAAAATTGTTCTCGCAGCCGTAGGTCAGGAGTTCTCGCAGCTTGTTCTCGACACATCAGCCAGGCCGAACTTTGTTCTCGCGTCGTGTCCGAGAACTATTGGTCAATTTGAAGTGGCCGTGGTTAATGCGCTTTCCACCGGCGCAGAAGTTTGCTGCTGTGGGCGGGGCCTTTGAGGAGTTTCTCGCGGAGTATGAGGTGTATGTAGCAGAGTATGTAGCAGCCTTAACTGGGCCAGGTGAGGCTGCAGGCCCACCCCCCCAGACACTAACTGGGCCAGGTGAGGCCAATTAAGCCAGTCACCAAACACACACACTCTCACAGAGGAGTAGGTGTTAGACAGTGACTACAGAGACAGCCTACAGGTTAGGCTGTGGACATTGGTGTTCAAACCAGAAGCTCTCACTTGGGAGTGGAACAGCCCTGACTTAACTACACTGACTGAACTCCCCCCACTCTTCCCCTTCCCCTTTAGGGACCTGCGGCCCATGGGGAGGGTCATAATGCACGTTCATTACAGCGCGCGTCACAGCAGCAGAAATGAAAGAGGGGCTAATGAGCCGGGTTAAAACACTGACAATAATTACAGAAGCCATCACATCCTTCCTGCATCCACCGCAGTCCCCCGCCGGCGGGCTCCTCTGCCCGGAGAACACTCAGACAGGCAGCTCGTTAAGACCCTCCAGGCTTTTTAATTAGACGAAACACGCAACTTTATTCGTCCATAGGAGTCCTTCGATATTTCCGACCATACGCATCTTAATTAATAAATTTTAGCTCCAATTTTCATGAGTTGAAAGCAAAGATCTAAGACTTTTTCTATGTACACAAACGGCCTATTTCTCTCAAATTTTGTTTAAATCTGTGTTAGTGAGCACTTCTCCTTTGCCGAGATAATCCATCCACCTGACAGGTGTGGCATATCAAGATGCTGATTAGACAGCATGAGTATTGCACAGGTGTGCCTTAGGCTGGTCACAATAAAAGGCCACTCTAAAATGTGCAATTTTATCTTGAAAAGAGACATTTATAGGCACTGAAGTATGGATTTCACAGATATGCAGGGGGTGTCAGAAAACAGTACAAAATAGCCAATCTGTACTCTGTATTTGTGGGAGACACGTGGGAAAGAGTTCGCCAATCAGTCTGCAGTGTTTGTCTCGACACGCCCATTCACTACGATTGGCGGCGCAGCCAAAATAACGTGACAAAAGCCTAAAGCATAAATGGACAACACTGCAGACCGATTGGCTTTTTGTACCCTTGATGTATAGCCAATCCAATAATGATGCCGGCGGGACATTGAGCCAGAGAGAGGTGACTGCATCAGAGCCACCTGCAAGGAGTGCATTTTGCCGCAAGGAGCGCATTTAAAAAATAAAATAAAATTCACTTAATCGGCAATCAGATCATACAAAATAACGATTCCAATAATAGGAAAAATTATGAATATCAGATCCGATTATCGACCCCTAATTACTAATTATCGGTATCGGTCGACCCCTAATAAACATACACACGCATACGCAGACACACACACACACAGAAGACCCAATCAAAACCCTCTATGATTGTACCAGATTCATGGAAAATCCCACATTAATGGTGCTTCCTTCTTAGCTAAATGTTGCGATGGCTTCATAAGCAGGGTAGACCGAGTTGTTGAGTTCTGCTCGAGGAGTCTGGAGAATGTTTGATCTCTGCAGCCTCTGGTCTAAATAAACGGGCGCAACGAACCAACAGCAGAACGCTACGCCATCCCTGTCCTCCAGTAAGAACAATAATCAGAAATGAACACATTCAATCCAATTCAGTTTGCATTCATTAAGGACATACTGTATGTATATATATATATATATATGTATATATATATATATATATGTATATATATTGTGGCAACCCGCTTCCAGTCATGAGGCAAGACGCATAGGAAAACACTACGACCAAGTCGGTTAAAGGCTGTTCCATACTCCGCGAGACGCGAGAAGAAAGTTCTCGCACCTAGGTCTGCGAGAACAAGAACAAAGTTCTCGCCACACTGGACATTTCATACTCCGCGAGAACTCAAGCGCAGAACTCCTGGGAAGTCCTCAAAGGCCCCGCCCACAGCAGCACACGTCACATGCGCAAAGCATTGTGGGAATCAGAAATAAAACAAAACAACAACAATACAGCGACAGCACGGTAGCAATGGCGGAGATGGCAATTTTTGAGTTGATGGAGGAGGAGGAGGAGAACAACATGTTAGAAGCGGAGGAGGAGGAAGATGTGATGTTACTTTTCGCGATAGCCGAGGAAAAAAAGAGTGATCGTAGGTGGCATGTGCGACCACTCAATACGACCAGAGT
>PIJE02002164.1:23190-46131 GCA_002895965.2 Coryphaenoides rupestris
TGGAAACAGGAAGAACTGGTTCGTTTTAGGCTCTGGCTCCGAACCGGCCCAGAAAACGCCTTAGTGGAAAAGCACCATCTGCATGTCGCAGCAGAAATCGAGACTCATCAGACCAGGCAACGGTTTTCCAATCTTCTATTGTCCAATTTTGGTGAGCCTGTGTGAATTGTAGCCTCAGTTTCGTGTTCTTAGCTGACAGGAGTGGCACCCGGTGTGGTCTTCTGCTGCTGTAGCCCATCTGCTTCAAGGTTCGACGTGTTGTGCGTTCAGAAATGCTCTTCTGCATACCTCGGTTGTAACGAGTTGCCTTTCTATCAGCTCCAACCAGTCTGGCCATTCTCCTCTGACCTCTGGCATCAGGCGTTTTCGCCCAGAGCCTAAAACGAACCAGTTCTTCCTGTTTCCACAGACAAAGAACTGGCTCCCGGGAAAAACTGGTTCGTTCTTGGCTCCAACTCTTTGCTGGGCCAGAGTTGAACCAACTAAGAACCGACTACGTCAGAGGCTGGGGGCGGGCTGGGGGCGGGATTAGCAAGTCCGCCAAAAACTTTCTGAGCTCCATTTCACAACAAACCCCGACAATGGAAGTGACTACTCTGATACAACCGCACCGATACCACTTTGGCAACGCAACGTTAACCTTGTAATATTCTTAGCCAAGGAATATTGAAATAAAGAGATGCAACCGAGTTGGCGTTTATGGATGTTTAATAGAAACTGCGCATGGTACCGAGCATGGGCGTAGAATTTAGTGGGGACGCTGGGGACATGTCCCCACCAATTAACGGAGCACCCCCCATCAGAACCACAAATTAACGGAGCACCCCCCCCCATCAGAACCGCGAATTAACAGCGCACCCCCCCATCAGAACCGCGAATTAACAGCGCACCCCCCCATCAGAACCACGAATTAACAGCGCACCCCCCCATCAGAACCGCAAATTAACAGCGCACCCCCATCAGAACGGCGAATTAACAGCGCACCCCCCCCATCAGAACGGCGAATTAACAGCGCACCCCCCCCCATCAGAACCGCGAATTAACAGCGCACCCCCCCATCAGAACCGCAAATTAACAGCGCACCCCCCCCATCAGAACGGCGAATTAACAGCGCACCCCCCCATCAGAACGGCGAATTAACAGCGCCCCCCCCCCCCATCAGAACGGCGAATTAACAGCGCACCCCCCATCAGAACGGCGAATTAACAGCGCACCCCCCCATCAGAACGGCGAATTAACGGAGCACCCCCCCCATCAGAACGGCGAATTAACAGAGCCCCCCCCATCAGAACCGCGAATTAACGGAGCAGCATTTTCTTGGCACACTTTGGGCCCCTTAGTACCAATTGAGCATTGTTTAAACGCCACAGCCTACCTGAGTATTGTTGCTGACCATGTCCATCCCTTTATGACCACAGTGTACCCATCTTCTGATGGCTACTTTCAGCAGGATAACGCGCCATGTCACAAAGCTCAAATCATCTCAAACTGGTTTCTTGAACATCACAATGAGTTCACTATACTCAAATGGCTTCCACAATCACCAGATCTCAATCCAATAGAGCACCTTTGGGATGTGGTGGAACGGGAGATTCGCATCATGGATGTGCAGCCGACAAATCTGCAGCAACTGCGTGATGCCATCATGTCAATATGGACCAAAATCTCTGAGGAATGTTTCCAGCACCTTGTTGAATCTATGCCACGAAGAATTAAGGCAGTTCTGAAGGCAAAAGGGGGTCCAACCTGGTACTAGCAAGGTGTACCTAATAAAGTGGCCAGTGAGTATATATATACTCCTTAACCCTAGCCCCCGTAAAGGGCAGACTAAACCTATCTTTATATCTATCTTTATTATATATATATATATATATATATACACTATCTATGTTATTGTCTGGGTATGATGCTTGGGTAATTCCCTGGCTTGTGCTCCATCTGCAACAAGCATGCTTCCTCCTCTCCAAATAAGCAGACTAAGCAGCAGCCTTGACTCAGTCACTCTGACCTTTGACCTAAAAGGGCTCGCGAGGTACTAGTGGATCGACCGACATTCACGTAATATGTAGTTTGATTTCTGAGTAGTTCTACCTTGTGAATTCTTAAAAAATTGTTGATTTAATGATTTTAAATTTGGCCTTTAACATTTTAACACTGTGGAAGAAACAATATAGCCTTTTGTTTCTATTTATTCATTACCCCAATAGTGGCCTTCTTTGTCTGTGGAAACAGGAAGAACTGGTTCGTTTTAGGCTCTGGCTCCGAACCGGCCCAGAAAACGCCTTGGTGGAAAAGCGCCTCATCTGCATGTCGCAGCAGAAATCGAGACTCATCAGACCAGGCAACGTTTTTCCAATCTTCTATTGTCCAGTTTTGTTGAGCCCGTGCAAATTGTAGCCTCAGTTTCGTGTTCTTAGCTGACAGGAGTGGCACCCGGTGTGGTCTTCTGCTGCTGCAGCCCATCTGCTTCAAGGTTCGACGTGTTGTGCGTTCAGAAATGCTCTTCTGCACACCTCGGTTGTAACGAGTTGCCTTTCTATCAGCTCCAACCAGTCTGGCCATTCTCCTCTGACCTCTGGCATCAACAAGGCATTTTCGCCCAGAAAACTGCCGCTCACTGGATATTTTCCCTTTTTCGGACCATTCTCTGTAAACCCTAGAGATGGTTGTGTGTGAAAATCCCAGTAGATCAGCAGTTACTGAAATACTCAGAGCAGCCCGTCTGGCACCAACAACCATGCCACGTTCAAAGTCACTTAAATCACCTTTCTTCCCCATTCTGATGCTCGGTTTGAACCTCAGCAGATCGTCGTGACCATGTCTACATGCCTAAATGCATTGAGTTGCTGCCATGTGATTGGCTGATTAGATATTTGCATTAATGAGTAGTTGAACAAGTGTACCTAATAACGTGGGCGATGAGTGTATATTGCCACTCTTCAACATAATATATACAGTACATACAGTATACATGTATATATACAGTTGTGGTCAAAAGTTTACATACACTTGTAAAGAACATGTATGTCATGGCAGTCCAGAGTTTCCAATAATTTCTGCAACTCTTATTTTTCTGTGATAGAGTGATTGGAGCACATACTTCTTTGTCACAAAAAACATTCCTGAAGTTTGGTTCTTTTATGAATTTATTATGGGTCGACTGAAAATGTGACCAAATCTGCTGGGTCCAACCTTCTAAGCCTTCTCAGGTGCTAATGGTGGATTAAAGGAACCATCCAAGCCTTCTCAGGTTCTGGTTTAACCGAACGATGTCCTGAATGTGGGCCTCTCAGGTCCGGGAGGAGAATCCGATGCCCGTTACCATTTTGTGGATCTTCTCCTCGTTGCGCAGGATGTTGGACTTGACGGCACAGATCCTGTCCTGCTGGTCTCTGATCAGCTGATCCAGCTCCGCTAGTTCTATCTGCAGGGGCTCCACGGCATGGTCAGTAGCCCTGTGGGGTACACACACAGACACACACAAACTATCAATTGAAATCGATTAATTTTTGTAAAGTTTCTTCAGGTAGTAAACCAATTCCAATCAACATGACAGAACAGAACTGAACAGAACATCAATTCAAACAGAGAACATGAACTCAACTCAAGTCACAGGCTACATCATCATCAGGCAGTCCGGCTGTGAGTGTGTGACCCCACTCCCTCCCTCCCCTACGCAACCCCTGATCCCCCTGACCTCTGCTCTTGCTGCAGGGCCTGCGCATGCTGCTGGTTCTCCCGGCGCCAGGCCAGCAGCTCAGCCTGCATGGAGTCCATGTCCTCCTGGATGTAGTCCATGATCTTGCCCAGCGGCAGGGCGCTGCGGCACACCGTCTGCACCGAGCACCGCAGATGCTCCATCTCCCGGCCCACCAGGTCACGCTCCTTCCGCTGGGCCGCGTCTGACACCACGCCCTGGGAGTGGAGCGGGGGGTGGGGAGCGGGGTTATATATGTACAGTATATCTTATAGAATGAGCCTTCTAAGTCCAATCTATGCACGTAGTATATCCATAGGTTCCACAGCAGTGGATTCCTGAGGTATGGCCTGTTTACCTGTCTCCAAACAAAGCCCTTGGACCGAGTTAAAAGTGTAGCCTGTAGCGTAAACTATTTGGCTTTACACTCATGTATAAATAATAAACAAGTATATAAAGCATGCGCCCGCCCGCCCCCACACACACAGGCACACAGGCACACAGGCACACACACACACACACACACACACACACACACACACACTCAGAAAATCAGTCGGGTCTCCCCAGACCAAAACATAACAGGAGAGAACCCAGAGCTGCGTTTAGCCTTCTCAGGCTTCAAGGCTAAATATGTGAGGCAGGAATCGTACCGACGCACGTGTTTATACAGAGATCAGAGAGGAGGGTGGGGACGGCCACTGACGGGCAGATGCTGGGTGGTTGGATGAGTGATTGGTGGGCTGGATGGATAGATGGATGGATGGGATGGGACGGTTGGGTTGCTGACTGGCTGGCTGGTCGACTGAGAGCTACACTATATGGTGTGTGTGTGTGTGTGTGTGTGTGTGTGGTTGGGGGCAGGGGGTGATTCCACTGTATCCCTGCTCCTGCATGACCCCTGTGATGAAGGGCAGAGAAGGGAGGGGGGAGGTGAGGGGAGGGAGGGCCACCCTCTGGCACGGTCGGGCCCGGGGATGTTTGCTCAGCTGGGCCTGGAGCGAGTAGTGCTTGGCGCTGGTGTGCGTGTTGGGGGTTGTTGGTGTCTGTCTGTGTGCATAACGCCAGCGAGCGATAGACCTGGTTAACACACACACACACACATGCACGCGTACACAAACACACACGCTATGACCAACTTGAGACCAACTCGAAGATACACACTGGGCCCTGCAGCGGTGTTTGTTTTAGACAGACTGTGGCAGTGAGGTTATTTTACTGCAGTATTGAGTAACGACTACACTACACTTGTGCCCCCCTGCTTTTCAAGTTCAACACTTGGCCCAATTTATGTCAAGCAGACCACCCCCACCGGGGGCAGCACTGCAAGAGTGGCAGGACCGGGGTGCTTGTGACGGAGTGTAAACTAACTGATAACTTCCGCTTCCAAACACACCGGCTGTCAGGCGGGGTGGCGAGGCCAGGGGCGGAGCTGACTCTAATTTCATTCAACAGCACCCTGCCCTACCCAGTTATCTTACAAACTAACCTGTGGTCACTTTAATCAAAGAAACTGAATAGTCGCTTCGATAAAAATAGTCGATTCAACGAAAATATATAATAATATAATATATATAATAAAAATTCACATGCAGCGAATTTGAGCTGCATGTCATTAAGGAGCAGGTAGTGGTTCGGGCGTCTTGCTCAAGGGACAATCGGGGATTGAACCCAGAACCTTTTGGCTGGGAGTGGAACACCTTAACCTCTACTAGACGGTCCGCCCACCCTCCCCGTAACTCCCCATCCCTCTGGTACAACCGCCCCGGCTGAGAGGTGACCAGACCAGACAACGCCTTGAACGCTTTAGAAAGCTTTGCCCCAGTTTTTTGTAAACCTCTTTAGTCTCATAGTGCAAGACGAAAAAAAAGACCAAAAAACACCCTGGTGGTTCCCGTCCGTCAAGGTGGGTGGCATTTCCAGCCAGGACACTGGTGAGACCACCAGCTAGACAAACACTCTGAAGCTCCTCCGGCGTGCCAGGCTGCGGTCGCGGTCCGCCGAGCCCCAGCCGGGGCCCTGTTAGCTTTATGCTATGTGTCATCCTTGCGGGGGCCCTCCGTGCCACCAGAGCCCGCTGTCCCCCCCCTGCCCCCACCCCCACCATGGAAAATTGCAAAAAAAGAAAAGAAAAGGGAAGGCTCCTGGAGGGAAAACACGACCCCCAGGTCGTGTGCACTCTGTCCTGGTGTTCATAAATCACCACTTTATAGGGGGGGGGCCTCCCCCCTTCACCAACCCCCTGCTGGCTCCCAGTTTTCCCTTTTTCTCACCCCAAGCCCAAAACAATATTTGTTAAGATGAGGGGAGTCAATGGGGGAGGCGGAGGGGGATGCGATGAGGAAGCGGAGGGCAGGTTTTCCCATTAGCTGACAAAGTGACAGAATAGGGGTGGGTTTTGGAAATTGCGAATGGACCTTGGGCCGGCGATGACGCCAATGGGAGCAGGTGTTGTACGGCGCAACTGCGAGACAGAAACGCCAAGTCTGCGGTGGAAGGAAGGAACACGAAACACAGAGGAGACATGAGGCCATCTCTAAAGAAGTTACATTTGGCTTGCAATGCATGCTGGACTGTAATCGTATAATTATTGTTCTTATTGAACCTTGTGCTGTTTGATCTTCATGAATGCGATTTTTTTTTTATCTTAGCAACCAGTTTTGACTTAAGTGTTCACTCAAGCTGTAATATTACAAGGCAGGGAAAGAAAAAACCCCAACTTGAAGCCAATCCAAAACTTGCAATGCGTCCCGCTCTCAGATGCCTAATCAGCCTAATTAGGAAAACGTACGGCAAAACAAGTGATGAATGGTGTGGCGATGGGGATCAGTTGAGCGGGAGGAAAAGCATTGTTCAAAGAAATGCGGAAAATGCGACTGGCATGCGAGGAAGCAACCTCTGGGGTATCGTTCAAGACCATTGACGTCATTGGTCTGGGATTTGTATTCTCAAATTGGTCCATTTCAGACAAATGATGTCAATGGTCTGTCTTTATTTGTGAAAAGACAGTTCAGATTTGCAGACTGCGACGTGTTCACAACACGCGCATTAAAATAGATTCTGTTTGATAATAACCAAGTGTGACCAAGTTTCCGTTTAAGTCCACATTGGGGGAGTCCAGGACAAAGCATGGGACTGTCTTAGTTGGGCTGATGGGAGATCCTCTAAATTATTACTGAAAATGTCCCTTTTGACATCTTGATGCTCACTGCTACCAAAATACGCAACACGACGATTGATCTGAGGATGTATTGGTTGACGTATTGCTGAGAATACAGGCTCCTGGTGTTGCATGCCTCCAGGTTAAGACCTGGTGGGGGTTTTACAGGGTGTTCCCGGAAAGGGTGTCAGGGGTGGTCCCCTAAAAGTTTTCTTCGTTTTCATAAAAGAATGTCCACAAACACGGCCGGATCATAAAAATAACTGGGAGTCAGTGAGGTGAGGAGAGAGGTCCATGAGGGAGGAGGGGGGTGGGGTACCACGATGTTGTTACTAGGGCATGATGAGCCCCTGGGGAACCCTCAACTGAGATCCCCACCTCAGGCTCTGCCCTGGACACAACACAGGGGGCTCCATGGATCCGTCCTCGTACCGAGGAGATGGCATCTTTGGGAATGCTCTTTCGTCGTGAGATGATTAAGTTAAAAGGCATCAAGAACAAATATTGACTTCATTCATCATCATCATCTTTACCATGGCGATCGTGACCAGGGACAACAGGTATCGCCATTTCTTATGTTAGAGTGGAAGGCGCTGAAATGTGCGTTTCCATGACATAACCGATCTCCACGGAACGGCCGTGATCATTGGGACCTGTGCGATCTAGCCAAGGTTTTGGTTTGACGCTAGCGTGTGCCCCCCTCCCACCATCCATCCATTCATCCACCATCCCACCCCCTGCTAAATACCTCCGATATGTCAACATAGTCTCGGCGCAGGGACTACAGCCAGCGGATCGCCATGGGGTCATTTCCTTAAATTTCCATACACACAAAGAGAAGGGGCTCTGGGTGTTTACCAAGACGTGGGCCTGCAGGGAAGGACTGTTTATTTTCGTGACGATTCTGCAGCGAGTGTATCGAGCCCTTTCTCCCCCGGTGACCCTCACTCAACGGCCATCCATTTGTGTTCCGCGGGGTTTATTTATACGCTACAAACCTTCATCAAGGCTAATTTGGTGCGGGGGAGGGTGGCGTGGAGGGGAGAGGAGGAAAAAAGGGTGCACCAAAAATTCTTATAAAAACGCAGCTGCTGCAACAGAGGGGCAGATTCTGTGTAAATACCGGCAGACACCCCTTCTAGAAGTATCTTGGAATAATATACAGACACGGCGCAGGGTCGCCGGGAAGGTCGGGACGATAAATATACACCAAAATTCTTCGGTCGCACACATCGCAGTGGAACCACCGCGGTCCGGCCCGGGCGATGCATATTCCGTTGGCTCCAACGGGGAAACACTCTCTCGTTGTGACCGACAGACGCAGACGCCCCGGAGCGGGAATGCGCTTCGCCTGCGGACTTCCCTGAAACGGGTAGAAGTAGTCATCGCCGTGGAGTCCAGGGATTCTCAGCGTGTTGGGGGGAAAAAAAGGTTTCAGTCACGACACCCGAAAGACACAGTGAGTCGAGTAGATGTTTGATGAGTTCGAAGAAAAAGATGCAACTCTTCAAGGCTCGTCAAGAAGGTGCAAAGGTATTCTGTTATGAAGAAACCGGGGGGGGTTCGGGGGTGGGGGGTAGTGCATGGTGAGGTCACCACCACAGGTGAGGAGAGCAAGGTGCGTTCATCTTGGGTCAAGCGGTATATTTTGACTCCAAACAACGGGGGGCCGGTATCATGTCTTCCATGCAGTGCAGTGCTGAACGTTTCATATAAATAGTGGAGCGGGGACACGTTGACGGATGGCCTATTTTGATAGACGTCAGCGTTTGACAAATGGCTGAACGAATGAAACTTCAGACTTGTCGCAACCCCCACCACCCCCCGTGGGGATAACCCGCCGTGATTCAGCGTGATTACAGGAAGAGAAGGCACTCCACTACGGTGATCCTTCCCCTCCCCCCCTCCCCTGCCCGTCATACAGCTGATAAAGCACAACCAATCAAAGAGCTTATTGGAACACCTACATCCTGGGAGAGAGAGACAGAAAGAGAGAGAGACAGACAGATAGAGAGAGAGAGACACACCAAGAGAGAGAGAGAGAGAGAGAGCGAGAGCGAGAGATCCAAGCTGCGTACACAAACCATCCAGGAGACCTAGAAATCAGCGCTTAGCTCCCCAGGAACCTGAGAGGGCCTTCATTACGTTTAGTCAGGGAAATATACAAAAATCTAGGAATAAATTCCGGACCAAGAAAATGATTGAAAAGATTTTCTAAATCATCTTTTTTTTCTTGACCCTAAACTGCACATGATCTCCTATATGATGAACGATGCTGAACGATGCTGAACAACACTAAACGACTGGGTCTGGATGTTCTTCTGTTCGTCCCAGTTGTCAAGTCAACCTAAGTGGCCGCATGAGTTAACTAATGTTAAACGTGCTCTGCTCTGAGACTCCCAAGGTTACTCCGCATTTACAGGAAGGGTAAATTGAGAAATTAATGACAACTTCGGTGGACCACGTCAAAGAAGTGGACACGGTGCCTCTTTTTTAAGCATACCGGGGATTCTTTGGTGCAATCCAAGCTCAACTAGTCAGGGAATATTATCAGATATTTGGCCAATCTTGGAATAAATTCCTTACCAAGAAATTTCTTCACCAATGTGTTTGTAAAGGTGTCTAATAACACATATAAAAAGATTTCAATTCAACTCCCATAGGAAAACCTGTGACAGCTGCTTAAAGTTGGGGTACCCGGAACCTTATCTGTGAAAAATTGAAAATGTTTATTTCTGCCTTAAGTACCTTGTGAGGGGTCAAAATAGGGGTTTTTCATGGTTCTGAAACGATTGCAAGCATTTATTTTGAACTAAAACCACTCCTTGGTGGAAATTAAATTAAAAAAAGTAGCTTTATTCGTTAATTTCAATATCTCGAATATTAGTTAGAAAACAATACTGATCCACAATGCCTCATGAGTCAAGGTCTGAGTCTTCTCTCTCTCTCTCTCTCTCTCTCTCTCTCTTTCTTTCCTTTTCTTTCTCTCTTTCTTTTTCTTTCTTTTTCTTTCTCTCTCTTTATCTCTTTCTCTCTCTCCTCTCAAGCTTCATGAGTCAAGGTCTGAGTCTTCTCCAGACTCTACACCATCATGAATACAATTATTGCATGTAATGCCTTTACAATTTCCACATGCTGAGATACACTTGACACCATTCTTCTTGCAGCTGCACCGCCGGTTGCTTCAATCTCCATTACAATTACAGCTTGTAGCTTGTAGCGGAGTAGCTCCTCAGGAGCCATGGGGTCTAGTGTTGGAACTGGCTCATAACCATGAACCCCTACCTTCCATCCATATTCACTGGGGTCCAAAGACATGCTCTGCAGCAGAATCCAGTCCCGGGTTTGGAGATAGGCACGGAGAGAATGCTGTGCAGCTGCACCTCTGTTGGAGGTAGAGTCTCTGGTTTGATCAGCCCAGCTGCCGCCTTCCGCGAGAACATGTATCGAATTGCACCCAAAATAGTACTTCGTGCGTGGTAAATGTGCTGGAAAATCGCAATACCAGCCCTGATCACCGCGTCCTTAGTAGCATGTACATCGAGGAAGATGTCCATGTGTTCATCAATGTCCCCTGCACAAAACCTGTCAAATAGCGTCGTTTTCCCATGGCCTCCGATTGCAGAAACTGTATCACAACCGGTGAAGGCGTGACAAAAGAGCATGTCGCGCCTCTGTCTTTCAGAGAGAGCTTCTTAGATCCTCCTGACATCGTCAGGAGGAGGAGCCCTTGACGTGGTAAGGAGGAGTGGGAGGGAGGGGGGGCGGGGAGGGGGGGGGGGGCGGGGGGGGGGGGGGGGGGGGGGGGGGGGGGGGGGGGGGGGGGGGGGGGGGGGGGGGGGGGGGGGGGGGGGGGGGGGGGGGGGGGGGGGCGGGGGGGGCGGGGGGGGGGGGGGGGGGGGGGGGGGGGGGGGGGGGGGGGGGGGGGGGGGGGGGGGGGGGGGGGGGGGGGGGGGGGGGGGGGGGGGGGGGGGGGCGGGGGGGGGGGGGGGGGGGGGGGGGGGGGGGGGGGGGGGGGGGGGGTGGGGGGGGGGGGGGGGGGGGGGGGGGGGGGGGGGGGGGGGGGGGGGGGGGGGGGGGGGGGGGTGGGGGGGGGGGGGGGGGGGGTGGGTTGCTTGAGCTATGGTGCACCAGCATTACCAGCACGTCCGCGTCTTCTGCCCGCACCTGAAAATAGAACAAGATATGTGCAAAGCGTCTTGAAGTGTGCAAAAACAGTGAACTTAACAATTGTCAAGTTATTAAACAATGCTAATACTCTTTTTTGTTTAAAGTAATCATTGTTAATGTAAGTAAAATACCTACAACATTTTTCTGACCTCAACAGAGTCATCTGCAGCAGCAACCAATGCCGCTCTCACAATCGAAGTGTCAGCATCATTGTCACACTGCTCCACGGTGATCTGACGTTTCCGGAATGTTGAAGAGAGGAGGTGGATGAGCTCACTCTTTATTATGAGTGTTGTCCATGAAACTTTGCCCTTGTGTCAAATGTATCATATCCGGTCGAATCTGTAGATCACAGCAGGAGTTCTTGGTACACCGGATGTGGTCGTGATCTTTTGGAGAGCTGCTATAGCCATCGAAGACCACAATGATCTTCTGAGAGCGACTGCCAAGACACTGCACGTAGCTCAGGTAACTGTCAGCAATCTCCTGCCAAGTCTGACCTTGTTCCCACTTCACCATGTAGAGAAGCCATCCGCCATCAACCGCCAGGCTGGAGCAGGGCTGGTTAGTGAGGTTAAGCGGATCGGTCAACTCCTTCAGGCTAGTCTTGGAAAAGCCTGCCTGTTCGCCTTGTTCATTTTCTGGTCTTTGTTGCTGAACAAGGACAAGGGGAAGGAGTCAGCTCATACTCTAAGCTTGTCTCGACTGTCATATTCCCGTTGGGCGAAAATGATCAGTCGATCATTGAGTGAACAACTTGAGTGAGTTTAGGTGAATCTTCTTCTCATTGACCTTGGGAATCTTTCTGAGCGATGACAGGGCCTGTACCTTGAACTTCACCTCCATGGTCGATGTCACTGACTGTCCATCCAGCTTTATCTGCATCTCCCTCCCTACTTCAGCCACTCTTTCAGCGTTGACTGCGTCATCTGCTGTGCCCGTGGATCCTGTTGAGAAGGACACAAGCAACTGCTTGTCTCGATCGTGGTCGAAGGGGTTTTTCGAAGGGGTTTCCAACCAACTACAACAGTTACCAGTAAACAATAAGTAGTTACCATGGCAAGTATGTGAATAAATAAACGAATAAAGCTATTTTTGACACCTTCCTCCATGCGCTTGTTGACATCAGAGAAGTGGCTGAGGGTCTACACCCGGCAAAATGCTTGCAATCGATTCAGAACCATGAAAAACCCCTAGTTTGACTCCTCACAAGGCAGAAATAAACATTTTCAATTTTTCACAGATAAGGTTCCGGGTACCCCAACTTTAAGCAGCTGTCACAGGTTTTCCTATGGGAGTTGAATTGAAATCTTTTTATATGTGTTATTAGACACCTTTACAAACACATTGGTGAAGAAATTTCTTGGTAAGGAATTTATTCCAAGATTGGCCAAATATCTGATAATATTCCCTGACTAGTTGAGCTTGGATTGCACCAAAGAATCCCCGGTATGCTTAAAAAAGAGGCACCGTGTCCACTTCTTTGACGTGGTCCACCGAAGTTGTCATTAATTTCTCAATTTACCCTTCCTGTAAACGCGGAGTAACCTTGGGAGTCTCAGAGCAGAGCACGTTTACCATTAGTTAACTCATGCGGCCACTTAGGTTGACTTGACAAGTGGGACGAACAGAAGAACATCCAGACCCAGTCATTTAGTGTTGTTTAGCATCGTTCAGCTTCGTTAATCATATAGGAGATCATGTGCAGTTTAGGGTCAAGAAAAAAAAGATGATTTTGAAAATCTTTTCCCGCATTGTCTCGTTGTTTGACATTAGAAGAACAGTCACCGTTGTGTTATGTGTGTGCGGGGGGGGTATTGGACCAGCGGAGGGTCTGACACCAAACCCAGCAGAGTGAGGGATGAGGCCTGGGAGCTGGGAATCTGGTGGAGAAACAGATCAAGGTGGGGAGGTGGGGGTCTCCCTCTGCAAGAGTGACGGGTCAAAACAGCCAGTCCATCACACACAGCCAGGGTGGTCAGGGCCGGGCCGTGTCGAGGAGGAAAAGGAGGGGGCGGGGGGGGGGTGGTGGTGGGGGACACGTCATCGGCGAGGAGGACCACCCAGTGGCGGTGAGGGCAGCGCAGCGTGCATAGACCGGGCCGACTGGGCGTGGCTCAGTCCAGACACTTGAGGCTTCACGCCGACTCCCTCTCTCCAAACAACACCGACGGTGATGATGAGCGACGGCTCTCTTACGTGACCCAGGACACGCCCCCCATCCCTTCGCCAGGGGGCGGGTGGAATCGGCAGTGGCGAGGAGAAGGAGGAGGAGGAGGTGGTTTCGCCTCAGATCGGGCTGGTGGCGGTTGAAGAGTTTATCGCCGGCCACTAGGGGGCAGCGTCTCATTAGTATTGCCGACCGGCTTAGCTGGACGGCCATTTTGCGTGTTGACATTCGCTCATTCTACGTCGGTTGGACGTGTTCATTCACTCATTCATGTGAGTCTGTTTATTTCACTATTAAGTGTTTACATGCATTATATAGCGATATATATTTATGTATAACTATATTGTTGTCATGCATTGATGTTGGTGTTACTTTGTCAGCTTATGTCGCTGTCCTTGCTCTATTGCAGGGTGTCCTCATCTCTGTTAATTAAATACTGAAACTGACATTGAGGAGTGTGTTTCTTCATGAGGACACCATGGTCGTTGTTGGATGCCCTGCCCCCGGCTGCGATTTCGTATCCGAAGACGTGTCTGAAGCACTCGTCATTGCTCTATTGACTATTCATGGACTTAGCCACCGGCACGCAGCGCCTGTCATGGCCGCGCCGGCCCAGGCCCCTGCCACTCACGGCCCGAGACTCGATCGGCCCAAAGTTGACGTGGGCGTGTCAATAGAGGAATGGAACGTGTTCATCCGTCGTTGGAACGTCTTTCGCGCCGGCTCAGGCATAGGGGATGCCCAGGCCCCTTTCCAGTTGTTTCAGTGCGCTGGGCCTGTACTTGGAGACAGCCTGTTGAAAGCCGTCCCCGACGCCGCTTCCGGACCCTTGCTAGACCTAATCGCCGTCATGCGTTCTCTAGCTGTCATCCCAGTCGCTACATGTGTCCTGCGCACCGAGCTACTTCAGTTACGCCAGGAACGCGACGAGACATTCCGCGCATTCGCTGCCAGAGTGCGGGGCAAAGCAGAGACATGCGCATATAATGCGGTATGCGAGTGCGGTAAGGACGTGGACTATACCGACCACATTATCCGTGATGTCCTACTTAATGGCATTTATGACTCAGACATACGCCGCGAGACGCTAGGGACACCTGACGTCCTGGTTAAGCCAGTTAACGACGTAATTGCACTCGTCGAGAACAAAGAGATGGCCCGTAATGCTCTCCCATCGTCCTCCCTGTCGGCCATGTCGTCATCCCGGCGCCTGAAGACGACTCCACAGACGAGCCCCGCCCCGGGCCCTGCGGACGGGGCTAAACGAGCCTCGTGCCCGGAATGTAAAAGCGTCTTTAACGTCTTCACGGAGGGGCCTCGCGGGTGGAATCCCAAGCCTCACCAGGTGTGCATCGACTGCTATAGGGCCCGCCGGCGACAGAGGCGCCAACAGCCGTCATCCGACGGTCAACAGGCCGCCATGGGGTCGGAGCTGATCTCCCAGATCTCATCGGTGCAATCTGGGGCCCGCCCTGGCCGACATCGCAGGAGCCATCGCCGACGCAGCGCCTCTGCATCGCACGGCTGTGTCAACAGGCCTGCACCTATCAGACTCGAGCACCACATCTTCTCCAAGGGCGAATGGAGACGAGCCAGGCTGAGAGACCACCCCCGAGCATTAATCACTATCTCGGTGGACATGCCAGTCAGACTGAGAGATGGCACCAGCAACCGGGGCTCGGCCGACGGGGCTCGGATATCTGCTGTCGCAGACACTGGTGCGCAGTCGGACCTTTGGTCTCTGGAGGAGTTCCTGGCCAGCGGTTTCACGCGGGACGACCTGCGACCCGTCAGCCTCAGCATGTCGGCCGCCAACCGCTCCCCTATAGCCATCGAGGGAGCGTTCTTCGCTAGGCTCTCGACGACCCGCAGCGGTGGTGGTGTTACATCCTGCCGTTCCATGGTATACGTGAGCAGCTCAGTCCGGGCCATGTACCTCTCCTACGAGTCGTTGCTCAACCTCGGCCTCTTGCCCGTGACCTTCCCGTCGGATGACGTTGCAGGGGGGCCCAGGGACAGGCGTAGCCCTGACACGGCTGACACGCCAGACCAGCCCTTGTCCGTCAATGCTACGAGGTCGACCAACGGCGGCTGCGTGGAGCCAGGTGACCCCCATGACGCCCAGTGCTCATGTCCTCAGCGTACAGTCCCCCCGGCGCGCCCCGCGGCACTGCCGTTCCCTTGTACGCCAGAGAACAACAACCGGATGAAAGGTTGGCTACTCGGGAGATATGCCTCGTCGACATTCAACACTTGCCCTCATCGGGCATTGCCATGCATGGAAGGGCCACCTATCGAGATGCACGTGGACCCCGCAGCTACGCCCAAGGCATGCCACACCGCGGCCACCGTGCCTCTACACTGGCAGCGGAGGGTCCACGACGACCTCCTACGGGACGAAGCCCTTGGGGTCATTGAACGTGTGCCATACGGCGAGCCAGCTATGTGGTGCCATCGTATGGTAGTCACTCGGAAGCACGACGGTTCCCCCCGCAGGACCGTGGACCTCTCCCCCCTCAACAAGTTCTGCCAACGTGAGACCTTCGCCACTGAGTCCCCGTTCCACCTCGCACGCCGCGTCCCGAAGGGCACCTGGAAAACTGTCACGGACGCCTGGAACGGCTACCACAGCGTGCCCCTGCGTGAGTCGGATCGCCACCTCACTACCTTCATCACACCCTTCGGCCGTTGGCGCTACACCAGGGCACCACAAGGTTTCCTGTCATCAGGGGATGGCTACAACCGCCGTTTTGACGCCGTCCTCTCGGACTATGAGCGCAAGGAACGTTGTGTAGATGACACCATCCACTATGACACCGACCTGGAGCAACACTGGTGGAGGACCATCGACTTCCTGACGCGTGTCGGCCGGTCGGGCATCGTGTTGAACCCGGACAAGTTTCAATTCGCCGGGAGGTGCGTCGATTTCGCTGGCTTCAGGGTGTCGGACTCTACTATCGAACCACTCCCGAAGTACTTGGACGCCATCCGGGACTTCCCCACCCCGGGCTCCACGACGGATATCAGGAGCTGGTTCGGCCTTGTCAACCAGGTGGCTAACTACGCCCAGTTGCGTGACACAATGGCTCCATTTAAGCCGTTCCTCAGCCCGCGCTGTGTGTTCCTATGGTCCCCCGATCTGGAGGAGGCCTTCCAGACGTCCAAGCAAGCCATAATTGGGGCCATCCGTGAGGGCGTGGAGATCTACGACATGCAGAAGCGTACCTGCCTCCGCCCTGACTGGTCGAAGCGTGGCATTGGCTACTTCCTGCTCCAACAACATTGTCGCTGTGCCTCGGGCATACCGGACTGCTGTCCAGGAGGATGGAGGATCACCCTCGCGGGTTCGCGTTTCCTGTCCCCTGCAGAGCAGCGCTATGCGGCCGTCGAAGGAGAGGCCCTGGCTGTGGCCTGGGGTCTGGAACAGACGCGGTACTTCACGCAAGGGTCCGACAACCTCGTCGTGGTCACCGACCATAAGCCATTGGTGAAGATCTTTGGCGACCGTACGCTGGATGAGATAACAAACTCGCGTCTGTTTAGACTCAAGCAGCGCACCCTCCCATGGCGCTTCGACATTGTGCATCTGCCTGGCAAGAGCAACTATGCCGCTGATGCCACTTCAAGGCATCCTTCCCCCTCGGGATCAGCGAACGGCCTCTCACTGGGGCTGCCGAGCGTGCCTGATGCCGTGGAGTCAGCACTCATGGCCTCCATCCGCGACGATGCACGGGAGCTCGGAGCCGTCTCTTGGCCCCTCCTCGCACGGGAGACAGCAGCTGACGAATGCCTCAGCCACCTCCTCCACCTCATCGAGCAGGAGGGTGGGATTGACGTTAACGACCCTGCCCTGGCAAGTCTGTCATCGGTCTGTGAGTCCGTCTACGCACAGGATGGCGTCCTGCTCTATCGGGACCGCGTTGTGGTTCCCCCATCCCTCCGTGAGAGAGTCCTTCGGCACCTCCATGCCGCGCACCAGGGGACTTCAGCAATGGGGCAGCATGCCCGAGCCATAGTCTACTGGCCCGGGATGTCCGGGGACATCCAAGCCACCAGGGACGGGTGTGCAGACTGTAACCGCAATGCTCCATCACAGGCGGCTACACCCCCCCTGCCGTCCTCACCCCCGTCCACGCCATTCGAGGCGGTGTTTGCTGACTTCTTTGATTATGGGGGCCGCCACTACCTAGTTGTCGGGGACCGGCTCTCGGGCTGGGTAGAGGTCCTGAGCTCTACGGCGGGTACTGTCCTGGCGGGCTCAGCTGGCCTGGTCCAACACCTCCGCTCATTCTTCGCCACCTTCGGCGTACCGGAGGAGCTCTCGAGCGACGGTGGTCCGGAGTTCAAAGCGAGCCACACGGAGGACTTCCTCCGCTTATGGCACGTCAAACACCGTGTGTCCTCCGTTAGCTTTCCGCAGTCGAACGGGAGGGCGGAAGTTGCGGTGAAGACTGCTAAGCGCCTCCTGATGTCCAACATCGGCCCGACGGGTGGCCTTGATCAGGACCGCTTCCTGCGTGCTATGTTGCAGTTGCGCAACACACCTGACCCCGACTGCAACCTCTCGCCAGCGCAGATCATCTTCGGCCGCCCCCTTCGTGGTTCGCTCTCCTTCGTCAACCGTCTCGAGAAATTCTCGAACCCACATATCCGTCTGCTGTGGCGCGAGGCATGGGCGGCTAAGGAGGACGCCCTTCGGACCCGGATGTCCCGTACCACCGAGTCTCTGGGGACTCACTCGAGACCGCTCCGCCCATTGGCACTCGGCGAGAGAGTATTCCTCCAGAACCAGCAAGGCCCGAGCCCCCACAAATGGACAGGTCAGGGGTGGTGGTGGAGTCACTAGGCCACGATCAGTATCGGGTTAGGGTTGACGGATCGGGACGTCTGACGTTGCGCAACCGGCGGTTCCTCCGTGCTTACACGCCAGCCACACCCTGCGCCCGTCAACAGTCGGCTGCGCCGTCGCCGCCGCCCACAGCCCTGGGACATCAGCCCCCACCCGTCCACCCGGGCTGGGTGATGCCCCAGGGGATTGCTCAGCAGACGGCTGATGGACCCCGCGACTCGGCTGTGGGCGCCTCCCCACCGGCGCCTGCTGATGAGGCAACCTCTGACCTCGAGGTCCAGGACGACCCCGTCCCTGCGGGTATCTCCCTGGGCGCGCGGCTCCCGGTGCCGCCGTCGCCGCCGTCGCTGCCCCAGCCTACTCGGCCGGGCCGCGGCGGTGAAGAGGGAGCTGAGCCGGAAGGCGAAGCTTTCGATTTACAGGTCCATCTACGTTCCAACCCTCACCTATGGTCACGAGCTTTGGGTAGTGACCGAAAGAATGAGATCGCGGATACAAGCGGCCGAAATGAGTTTCCTCCGCAGGGGAGAACATGCAAACTCCACACAGAAAGGCCGGGAGATAACCCACCTGGGCACCCCGAGTCAACAGCGCCCCAGGTGGGAATCGATCCCAGAAGGTATCTTGCTCAAGCCTATCTTGCTCACGCCTCCTACAAGTAGACAGTGGATACTGGCGGGTTTCTATATTGACACAGTCCTGATCATCAGAGTGTCGGACCAGGTCTAGCAGACATCTGAACCCTCGGTTAACCTGACCAGTGGGGCCGGCGTCAACGTGGGCCAGATGAATGGTGTGAACACAGTGGTTCCCAGTAGTTGACTCTACTAGTTCCAAGTGGAGGAGGTGACTTACTGGTGCTGCTTTGGCTGATCTGCTGGCTTCTTCTGGGTGAGACTTCTGCTGCTTTGGGTCCTCAGGCACTTTGATCTGAAGGGGCACCAAAACACAAAAAAAATACAAACATAATAAACAGAGGTGTACTACACGACACAGTACTATAACGTGTACAATAGTACACTAAAATAAGTACGAGACAATACTGAGGTGTACTATAGTACAATGAGAAGTGAGATGTACTAGTGTGTATTGTGCTACACAGTAGTACAGTAACATACCTTTCGGTCTCCTTTCTCCAGAGCTTTTCCTCTCTCCTCGCCCTCCTTGGGCCGTTCCCGCTCCTTCTCCCGCTCTCGCCGCCGGTCCCTCATCTTGTCCTGATCCCGATCTTTCTCCCGATACCGATCTTTCTCCCGAACCCGCTCCTTATCCCGATCCCGATCTTTCTCCCGATCGTTCTCCTGATCTTTCTCTCGATCCTTCTCCCGATCTTTCTCCCGCCCTCCATCCTTTACCCGATGGCGTTCCTTGTCTTTATCCCGCTCCCTGTCTTTCTCCTTCTCCTTCTGTGGCTCCTTCTCCTTCTCCTTGCCCCGCCGCTCCCGGGTCTTCTGTCTCTCCCTGGTGTCCTGTGTCCTGCCCTCCGGCTCCTTGGGCTGCTCGGGGTCTTTCTGCTCCTGGCTGCCACTCCGCTCCAGGATTTCCCTCTTCTCCAGTAAAAAAGGCAGGGACACACAGATGGGGATCAGGTAATATGGAAGCTAGCAGGCAATGAATGCTTTCACACAGAGTGACTTGCTGTGACACGGTTTAAAATATCGGAACGTATAAACGAAGGCTTTAGCGTCGAGCGTGTGCGGTACTCGCCTTTCGGTCGGGCTGCCTCTCTCGACCTTCCCGGTTCTCCTTGTCCTGGGAGCGGGAGGAGGTGGAGGCCTTGGACTTGGGATCCACCTTCTCCCCGGCGAGGACCCGCTTCACCGCATCCTCGCTGGACATCTGCAGACCAGCACAGGAGGGAGGGAGGGATGGAGGAGAAGGGGAGCATATCTCTAGTCTGGGGGTGTCCAGGCAGCCGGTGTGATGACAGGTAGGGTGTAATGAGCAGGGAGATATTCTAACCATGTTCCTCCCTGGGGGTAACACACACACCGCACACCGCATGCGCTCCAAACCTTTCCAAACTCTTCCAAAGAACACAGAAAGAATGATATCTATATTATAATTTTTCGCTTATTGGTGTGAATGCTGTAAGCATTCACAACATATGTTATTCTACTTTCTTTATTTTCCGTATTATTATTCCGCCGGCTTTTTTGCCAGCCTTCTCCTCCCACAGTTTTCAACGTAGAAACTCAGTTCAAAGTTTAAAAGATTCAGCTCAATTAGGAATCGATTGCAATGACTTTTGTTATTGATACCCTTCATACTTTCCGAAATATTCAACATTTTCCAGCCATTTTTCCACATTGAAATGAATGGGTGGAATGTTACAAATTTGTCCAAACACACTCATATTTAACCTCTTCCCATTCAGTCATACATTCAGGTAGAAACTCCATTCAAACATTAAAACGTTCAGGACACTTGGATGAATTCACACGATTTAAAAATGTTCATAACATTCATACTTTTTACACAATCACAGTTCAAACTTAATTGATTTTTCAGCTCCTCAGACACTTTAACATGGGTGTGTATTGCGCTGGTCAGAGCGGGTGACGTCACCGTTAGAGTGTAGAGCAGACGAAAAAAAAAATATATTTTTAAAACTGCCATCCCGCCCACAATATTAACTCCACATACGTAATTTACACATCAAAACGTAGGTAAACTTGTGACGGTCACATATATGTAACTATGGAAACAAACAGACTTATACTTTTGGATTTATGAGCCTCGAAGTGACAGGAGTCCAGCCACTCTGTTTCAAGCAGTATTCATATTGCCGCCATTTTCTCACAGGGAATGTTCTAGAGCCCCCCCAGAAGGGGCATGACTATGGCCGCGCACACAGAAGGGGCGTGGCTATGGCGGTGATGCCGTAGCCACGCCCCCTCGCCAAACACAGAGAGACACACGTGTGTTTAGGGGGCGTTTATGCTGTGTGTGTGTGTGTGTGTGTTTTTGAGTATAGGCCTATGTATTTTATGTTGTGTTTATGCTGTGTGTGTGCTTTGTGTATGTAATTGTTGATTTAAGATCAAGACCTAGTAATGACCTTGTCCGCTCTACCGCACAGGATGGCGATCCTGCTCTATCGGGACCGCGTTGTGGTTTCCCCATCCTCCGTGAGAGAGTTCCCTTTGGCACCTCCATGCCGCGCACCAGGGGACTTCAGCAATGGGGTTTCAGCACTGCCCCGAGCCAATAGTCTACTGGCCGGGATGGTCCCGGGGACATCCAAGTCCACAGGGAGGGTGGGTGCAGACCCTTGTAACCCGCAATGGCTCCACTGCAACAGTGCGCGCTTACACCCCCCTGCCGTCCGTCCCCCGTCCACGCCCATATACTTCTCTGACGGTCCGGTTGGGTTCTTGCTGATCTCTCTTTTCTGTACTCTCACATGTGCGGTGGCCGACGGCTACTACCCTCTAGTGGTGCCCGGTCGAGATCCCCCCTCCCCCCCGGCTACGTATCGCGCTTGGGTAGCAGGTCCTGAAAGCTTCTCGGGGGTCAAAAACGTGCGATGCGCTGGAGCCCGGGCTCAGAGCATAGGCGCCTGGTCCAACGAGCGGGTTAGGGTGGCCGCAGTGATGCTAGCAGCACCGAGACACAAGAGCAGGGAGAGGGAGATTGAGAGAGACAGAGTTACGACGGACGTTAGAGACGAGCGGAGGGAGAGCCGCTCTCGAGCGACGGTGGGTCCCGGAAGTTCAAGAGCGAGTGAGCCAGAGAGAAGTGGGCAGGACGAAGAGATCCCCACTCAGACCACTACTATCAACTGACCGACAACCGCTCACAGAAACGAAAAGGTAAGGTGAGAAATGCTACGGCTGTATAAATAGAAGCGGTATTCGCGCATGCAGTCACGCGTCGAACGGGAAAGGGCGGAAGTTGGTGGTTGAAGACTGCTGACCCGAACGCCCTGTTCTCCTGACTATGTCCCAACATCGCGGCGCGCCGCCGGGTTGACCTCTCAACCCGAGCGGGTGCCTGATCAAGGAGAGAAAACCTAAATCACGGCTCGTGCTTCTCGTGCTTGCGTCTATGGAGAATGTGACAAGACTAGCGACAACACACGCTTGGTCAGTTCTCCGGGATAGCAAACCCGCGTCTTCTCCCCGCTTATGCTCAGATGAGAATCTACCGAATGCCGAGCCGTTCGGTCAAAACACTGCGGGAGGCTGACGGGATAAGCGCCCGCCGCGGTCCGGCCAGGTTCGTTGAGCCTGGAGAGCTCGTACTTTCAGTTGCCCCAGTGTTTGTCGGGTGTGAGTCCACATTGCCGTTCGGGCAACCGTTGCTCCGAGAATTCTCTCGACACACGCACGAGAGTATGATTGCCTTTGATCGTACTACGTAGTAGTTGAGGACCGTCACGCAGTTGTCTCTAGTGGGCGCCTGGGAGAGGAGGGAAGCTTAGGTCTCCAGGAGCCCTCGGGACTCAACTTGTCGACCGTGGTTTACCACGCGTTGTTACCGCTAAGATCTCTGGGGGAGACACTTCCAAGCTACGCGAGACCTTGCAGCTGGTTGAACATCCGCCCCATTGGCACTACCGGGCGGCGGGGCGATGAGAGAAGTAGTTTATGTTAACCATTCCCAAGAAACAAGCAAAAGGCGAGCCCCCAGATCATCATGGAAGCAGACGACACGCACTTTGTGGTGTGTGTTGGTGTCAAGGAAAGGATTATTGTCCGACAAATATAGAGTGGAGGCTACGCATACAGGCACCATGATGTAATTTGTTAGATAAAAGTTGCAAGCCTATTCGAGAGGCGTATATTGATCGAGGAAATGAGCGTCGTATCAGCTAAGCTTTTCCCGGCGGTTTTCCTCCGTGCTTAACACGCCAGCCACACCCTGCCGCCCGTCAAACAGTCGGCCTGGCC